>JAMYXO010000094.1:42500-87788 GCA_033310375.1 Conus canariensis
ACTATGGTGATCAATACCTGTCACTGTACCTGGGGTGTCTGTCAACACATCATGAAAGTCTATCAAAATTTCTTGTGAGCTGTTCTGTCTGACTTGCACACAAATCATTCGACAGAACCACATCATCACAGGTTTCACCTTTGATAGACAAAGTAGGAAGGGGTACAATATCATCTGCACTGGTAGATGTTAACAATCCTACATTTGCTGTTTTCACAACCTTTGATCTGTCCTTGTACGTTACATTGGGTACAAAATCATCACTGATAATATCTGTCATGTTGACATCGGTTTTTGACATAGGACATATCCATTCAACTGACTGGTTGATGGCAACATTTGTACGCTCAACATACTTCTTCAACATGTTCACGTGGAATACCTTCTCAGGCTTTGCCATTTTGATCTTATAATTAACTGCAGAAAATTTTTCTACCACCTGAAAAGGACCCTTGCACATAACACGAAGTTTGTTATGTTCATCACTGAGTAGCACAAGGACTGTATCCCTTTCACTGAAGGAACGTGCCTTTGCTTTTCTATCTGCAAAGACCTTGTATGCAACTGTTTTTTCTATCAGCTGACTGTTTGTCTGTTGGTATGTCAGTGGCAGTCTGTTTAGCAGTAGAAAGTATTGTCGTCAGCGTCTTGTCTTGTCCCTGCATTTCTTTTAGATCATCTGGGGTAATTTGGAGTTCATCATCCAGTTTTGAGACTTAGCAGCTTTGTAGCCTTTCCCTACCCTTTCATGTCTGATCTGGTACTCACAAGACAAGGAACGAACGATCCTCCAGCACCACCATGTACTGTAGCGACACCTGGCAAATTGCCCAAGATCAAGTCACAGACTGGGTTATCTATAACACAGGCGGTGAGAAATCCGGAGTAGTACGGTGTATCAACCCAAATTATTGCCAGTGGAAACGTTTCTATCTTGCCTCCAAGCGACCTACACTTTTGGACAGTGTTGAGATACTGGTTTTGTAGCACGAAAGATTTTCTTACACCAGCAATGGTACACCCAGTGTCTCGCAAAACCGAAGCCTGCAATCCGTTGATGGCTCCGTTTTCTAACACAAGTCCATCAACCGATTCATGTGGTGTCAAGACAAGGCCTTCTTCACAATTAGTGGAGACTAATGTGGGTTTTGAATCATTTAGTTTGAAAGGGCAATTCTTTTTTAAATGGAACTTGCCATCACAAAAGAAACATTGCATTGTCTGATTGGCGGCCGACTGATTGGTGTTACTTTGTGAACTTCGGTTCTGAACTGACCCAAAAGGTCTACGCGGTGGTCGTTGTCCACAACCTCGGAACGTTTACTGAGGAGCAACGGGTTTTTCCGGTGGTGAGTACTGGTACTGACGAAAGTTACTTGAACCGCGGAAAGATCCCTGTCCGTTCCTAGGATAGGTATATCCTTGAGGAACCGGAAATGACCCACGGTGTCCTTTCCTGTAATTTCCCTGTGGCAATGGGATTGTACATGATGCATGAGACTCAAGGATGGAAGATTCTCCTTCCGTAGCCACGCCCTTATCCGGGTGAGCGATACAATACTCATCAGCCATCTGACACACTTCCTCAACGCTTTCAAATTGCCCTTCTTTAAGGAAAGTGGTCAGATCTTTGCTCACGCTCTGGAAAAGTTGTTCTCTAAGAAGGAGATCTTGCAGTGATTGAACAGTTTTGTTTGTTTTTGTTAAATCGATCCATCAATCTAAGCAATGACTCATACGAATTAGAAACGACGGAAACGACTCTCCTTTGTCAGGGCGCACAGAACGGAAACGTTCGCGAAAACGATCGGCAGAACATTGAAATTTCTTGAGGAGTTCATCTTTCAATTGATCCCAGTTAAATTTTGTTTTGCCGCGAGTGTGTGGTACAGTGCCAAAGCGCTACCCTTAAACAACGACGCAATATACAATGTCCAGTTTTCCTTTGGCCAACTACAAGATGTTGCGTGACTTTCAAATCGGAAAAGGAAACTATCGATGTCATCGTTTTTTTCCTCGAAAGGCGGTACCTTTGGAATATATGCTGTTTTTGGATGAGGCGCGCTTGCAGAACTGACTGGTGGAGCTGGTGGAGGTTCTCTCGATGCCTGTAATCTTTTAATTTCGGCATCGGTCTCTAATTCCATCTGCCTCAACTTAAATTGACGTTCTTTATCTTCAGATTCCATCTGCAGTCTTTTTCTTCTAACTCTAGTTCTAGTTTCCTTTGATTTTCTTCTCTCTCTCTTAGCCTGTCTGCCCTATCTATGCATTGCTGCACATAGTTGGTAAGTTTTTCTTCATCAAAACCCATGCGTTCCGCTTGGTGAACATATTTATAAAAATCATCCATAATGAACCGTCAACAGATATAAACACAAAACAATTTCTAAGTATGAATAAAAATAAGGCGATATATAATGGTGTTATATGTTTCACAAAAACGTAATTATAATATGTACAAATAAAGAATTCAATTTCCGGTGTAAACAGAAAACAGCTTACTAAAATGGAAAGATATGAAACCCAAGGAATGTATTTTTCCAAAAGTAATTTGCTTTTGAAAACAGCTATCAATTTGGAATTTTCTTGATTAAATGAAGTTCAATGCTAATCTCTTTTTGTTTCCCTAAGAAAGGAGAAAAAAAAACACACAATACAATAGCTCAGTTGGTAGTGCGCCGGACTCGTAATCTTGGGGATCCTGGGGTTGCGGATTCGAATCTCCGCCAGGGCGTTTTGGTACAGGGGGATTTTTCCCTCGGAGTTAACATTGGTTCTGACTCCTTTTCCCATACAGTCCTTCGAATGAGACTATAAACCGAGGTTCCGTGTGTGAACGCACGCATAATATCTTGCACGCACGTAAAATCCCCATCACCAACTTTCGGAAGAGTAGGCCAGTTTGGCCGTTGGTATGGATGACACGTTACACATAGCATGCACTCTGCGTGAGAAATGGAAAGAATGAAGGAAGTAAGGAAAATGAGTGAACGATATTGAACGATACTGACTGGATGACACGGGAAACGACTGAATGAAGCGCCAGCTGGCAGCACTTCAGTCGGCACTACCCAGGTAGGCAGCCCGTTGTGTAAACGAGTGTTGATTGTAAAGCGCTTAGAGCTTGGTCTCTAGCCGAGAATAGGCGCTATATAAGTATTCATTATTATTATTATTATTACAAAAGTTTTTTTTTCTGGAAATAAATTCTTTATAAAGTTTAATTCTTAAATGTTCTTGTTGTTAGTCTTTCTTTCTTACTTAATTTCAGATGAATTCACAAAACAAATGTATCGCCTTATACAATAAATGAAAATGAATTCACAAATGGAATCACAAACAATTAAAAAGAGGGGGAGAAACACAAACTAGCGGAAATCCTACCTAAAAGATGAAAATGTTGAAAAGAAAACTAGATAGGAGCTTATTGTAAAGAAGGTGTAGAGATTTTGAAAAAGGGGGTGAAAAGGAAATGAAAGGATACACAGGATCGGAATAGTGAGATAAAATCAAGAAAAGCAAAAGAACCCTAGTGCACCCTAGTGGTCACTGTTCCCATGAAACTGGAGAAGGGAAAAACATTATACACAATATACACAACACTATAGTAATAATACAAATAATAAACAATCAATCAATAAATGCACAATCACCCAAACGCAAAGAAAATATCACAACACAAAACTAAAAAAAAACCCATAGATAATCAGAAAAAAAATATTTATTTGGGCTGAGCGGTAATCAACTCCACCACCTAAACTAGTTGAGTGACGGAGGTGAAGTCGATCCCACACGCAGAGGGGTAAGGGGAAAAATCCAAATGAAACGATAGGAAATGGAAAGAAATAGATATTAATGAGAGGGGGAGGGACTATCGACTCCCCAACGCCATGTCCCCCTGCTAAACCAGAGCAGGAAGAGGTTGGGGCTATCAGTCCTGGGGAAGGGGCCGGGGACAAAACAAATTCTAATACTCTAGGGGAAGGACAGCGACTCCTCAACGCCCTGGCCCCTTGCTGCCAGCTGCCAGGTACCAGCAAGAGGAGGTTGAGGCCATCGGTCCTGGGGGGAGGGGGGGGGGGGGTCAAAAAGAAATCCTACCAAAAACAAAAACAAAACCTTAACATAGTAGAGCAACCAAAAAAGAATCTCAAACACCCGAAAACAACACTATAGAAATAGAAAAGAAAACAAATGCAAACATTATACACAATAAGTAATTGAACTATTTTTTTTCCTTCCCTCAAACCCTTGAGGGTGCAAATCAAAATCCTTTTTTTAATGAAATATATCTCGCTCCTTTTCCAGGCAAACAAATTAGAATCTTTTTTCGGGGGGGGGGGGGGGGGGGGGGGGGGGGGGGGGGGGGGGGGGGGGGGGGGGGGGGGGGGGGGGGGGGGGGGGGGGGGGGGGGGGGGGGGGGGGGGGGGGGGGGGGGGGGGGGGGGGGGGGGGGGGGGGGGGGACAAAAACGAACGGTAGCTACCTCGGGGTCACCACTGTCACACTGTCACTCTTGCACACACCACATTTATGACAGCGTTTACTCCATACGCACACGCAATCTCTCCAGTCAACCAAATGGCGCGCCAAACAGAATGTTTTTTCTTCTCCCCGTCTCCTCCGGGGGAAAACAATTTACTCAATGAGATTGAACAATTCCGACAACACACTCGAGTAGTTATCAAAAAAATTTCTATACATGTTTCTCTCTCTCTCTTCTCTCTCTCTCTCTCTCTCTCTCTCTCTCTCTCTCTCTCTCTCTCTCTCTTCTTCACCTGAGAGATAAATCAAGTTACGAATTTATATGAATGAATACTTCTAGATTCCTCTCCTTGCTAGAGAAAGAATCACACAATCCTCCAAGAATATAAAAGTCATGGCCTTTTACACAACATTGGCCCAAGATCCAGCGATAGGGCCACGAACTTGTCGACCAAAACAACAACTGAAATGTGGAAAAAAACCTGTACTTTCTGAAGGCAACTTCCTGCATGCAAATAGCAGTGCCGGTAGATATCGATGCCATGCCTTTGGGTAAGAATGAACAGCATTTTCTTCAGCATCGATTTCAGAGTGCCATGAAAACGCTCAACATGACCATTTTGCCTGAGGATGGTATGGCGATGGCGAATGCCCTTGATATCACATAACACATGAAACTGTTTCATGAGGTCAGAATTAAAAACTGGGTGCCTTGATCTGAAAGATTCTCTTTTGGGGAATCCTAGACGAGCAAGATTCCCAATAGTGCTTCTGCTACACGGACAGAAGAGATATCCTTCAAGAGAACAGCCTCTGCGTAACGGGTGGTTATATCAATCAAGGTTGCCTCAAGACGACTTCATGTTCACAACGGCAGTCAATCCAGTGGGTTGCCTCCAAGACGACTTCAATTTTGCCCACAGCAGTCAATCTGGGTGGGTTGCCTCACAAAGACTTCATATTCCCCACGGCAGTCAATCTGGTGGGTTGCTCAAGTCTTCATGTTCCCCATGGCAGTCAATCCGGTGGGTTGCCTCAAGGCGACTTCATTTTGCCTGAGGCCATCAATAAGGTGGGTTGCCACAAGACTTCGTGTTCCCCACAGCAGTCAATCTGGTGGGTTAACTCAAGAACTTCATTTTTCCCATGGCAGTCAATCTGGTGGGTGGCCTCAAGACGACTTGATTTTGGCCCATGGCAGTCAATCCGGTGGATTGCCTCAAGACGACTTCATGTTTCCCCACGGCAGTCAATCCAGTGGGTTGCCTCAAGACGACTTCATTTTGCCCAGGGCAGTGAATCCGGTGGGTTGTCTTAAGACGACTTCAATGTTCCCCACGGCATCAATCCAGTGGGTTGCCCTCAAGTCGACTTCATCTTGCCAACGGCAGTCAATCTAGTGGGTTGCTTCATGGCGACTTCATGTTCTCTACGGTAGTCATATTCCGTTGGGTTGCCTCAAGATGATTTCATGTTTCCACACAGCAGTCAATCCGGTGGGCTCCCTGAAGATTTCATGTTCCCCACGGCAGTCAGTCTGGCGGGTTGCCTCAAGTCTTATATTTTGTGACACAGAGGTGAATCAGATGGGTTTGCCTCATGACAACTTCATGTTCGTCCCGGCATTCAATCCAATGGTTGCCTCAAGATTTTATGTTCCCCACAGCAGTCAATCCGGTGGGTTTGCCTCAAGACGACTTCATTTTTGCCCACGGCAGTCAATCAGGTGGGTTGCATCAAGACGACTTCATGTTCCCCACGGCAGTCAATCCAGTGGGCTGCCAAGACGTCATGTTTCCCCATGGCAGTGAATGCGGTGGGTTGCCTCAAGACGAGTTGATGTACCCCACGGCAGTGGGTTGCCTCAAGATGACTTCATTTTGCCTGAGGCAGTCAATAGGTGGGTTGCCACAAGACTTCGTGTTCCCTACAGCACTCAATCCGGTGAGTTGTCGCAAGATTTCATGTTCTCCATGGCAGTCAGTCCAGTGGGTTGTCCCAAGACTTCATGTTCTCCATGGCAGTCAATCTGTTTGTTTGCCTCAAGACGACCCTTTATTTTGCCCACGGCAGTAAACCCGGTGGGTTCCCCGAAGTTTTCATTTTCCCAAGACAGTAAAAACCGGTTGGTTGCCTGAAGACTTCTTGTTCCCACAGCAGTTAATTTTCCCATGGGTTTTCCTCAGACGATTTCAGGTTCCCTACGGGGAATCAATCGGTGGGTTGCCTAGAATTGATGTTTCCACGGCAGTGAGTCGTTGGGTTGCCTAAGACGATTTAATTTTCCCACAAACAAGTCAATCAGGTGGGTTGCCTCAAGACGACGCTTCATGTTCCCAGGCAGTCAATCCGGGTGGGTTGCCTCAAGACGAATTGAATACCCTATGGCAGTCAATGCAGTGGGTTGCCTCAAGACGACTTGAAGTACCCTATGGCAGTCAATGCAGTGGGTTGCCTCAAAACCGACTTGAAGTACCCTATGGCAGTCAATCCGGTGGGTTGCCTCAAGACGAATTGAAGTACCCTTGGCAGTCCGCATGGGTTGCCTCAAGACGACTTCATGTTCTCCATGGGGAGTTTTCTTTCTTTCTTTCTTTCTTTCTTTCTTTTTTCTTTCTTTCTTTCTTTCTTTCTTTCTTTCTTTCTTTCCTTCTTTCTTTCTGCGTTACGCAGGCTGATACTCCGCGGACACTGCCGTAGGAGACAGGCAGTGGAGTTTTGTGTGTATGTCCGTTTTTTTTCCCCCCATTAAGGCGCCATACTCCACTTCAGGGGAAGGTGTGCAGTGTAACGTGTTATCCATACCAACCGGCCCAATGGCCTTCTCTTCCGAAAGTTGGTGATAGGATTTTTTCGTGTGTGCAAGATGTTGTGATGCGTTGGGCCCCACGGAACCTTGGTTTATATTCTCATTCAAAAAAAGTGTGGGGAATGGAGTCAGAACCAATGTTAACTCCGAGGGAAAAAAAACCCCTGTACCGAAATTCGAACCCGCAACCCCGGATCAGGAGTCCCCGCGCTCTAACCAACTGATTTATTTCGGCCCCCCCCGACGGCAGTCAATCCGGTGGGTTGCCTCAAGAGACTAGAAGTACCCCATGGATATCAATCCGGTGGGTTGGGTTACGCGACTTCACTTTGCACAGGGCAGTGAATCGGTGGTTCACCTCAAGACGACTTCATTTAGCTCACGGCAGTCAATCCGGTGGGTTGTCTCAAGATCTGATGTTCCCATCAGCAGTGAATCCGTTGGGTTGCCTAAAGACGACTTCATTTTCCCCACGGCAGTCAATCAGTTGGGTCGCCTTAAGACGTCTTCATGTTCCCTACGGCAGTCAATCCAGTGGGTTGCCTCACGACGCCTTCATGTTCCCTACGGCAGTCAATCCAGTGGGTCGCCTTAAGACGTCTTCATTCTTCCCCACAGCAGTCAATCCGGTGGGTTGCCTCACGACGCCTTCATGTTCCCCATGGCAGTCAATCCAGTGTGTTGCCTCAAGACGACTTGAAGTACCCCATGTCAATCAATCCGACGACTTCACTTTGCACAGGGCAGTCAATCCGGTGGGTTGCTTCAAGGCGACTTCATTTTGCCCACGGCAGTCAATCCGGTGGGTTGCCTCACGACGCCCTTCATGTTCCCACGGCAGTCAATCCAGTGTGTTGCCTCAAGACGACTTGAAGTACCCCATGTCAATCAATCCGACGACTTCACTTTGCACAGGGCAGTCAATCCGGTGGGTTTCTTCAAGGCGACTTCATTTTGCCCACGGCAGTCAATCCGGTGGGTTGCTTCAAGGCGACTTCATGTTCTCTACGGTAGTCAATCCGGTGGATTGTCTCAAGACTTCATGTTCCCCACTGCAGTCTGTCCGGTGGGTTGCCTCAAGGACTTGATGTTCCCCATGGTAGTCAGTCCATTAGGTTGCCTCAATACGACTTCATTTTGCCCACGGCAGTCAATCCAGTAGGTTATCACAAGATTACATGTTCCCCACGGCAGTGATTCAGATGGGTTGCCTCAAGAGGACTTCATGTTCCCCACGGCAATCAATGCTGTGGGTTACATCAAGAATTGATGTTCCCCACAGCAGTGGATCCGTTGGGTTGCCTCAAGACGACATCAATTTGCCTACGGCAGTCAGTCCGGTGCATTGACTCAAGACTTCATTTTGCCATGGTAGTCAATCTGGTGGGTTGCCTCAAGACGACTTGATGTGCCCCATGGCAGTAAATCCGGTGGGTTGGCTTAAGACGACTTCATTTTGCCCACGACAGTCAATCCAGTGTGTTACCTCAAGACGACTTCAATTTCCCCAAGGCAGTCAAGCTGGTGGGTTGCCTTAAGACGACATCATGTTCCCCACGGAAGTCAATCCAGTGGGTTGCCTCAAGACAACTTTATGTTCCCCATGATAGTGAATCCGGTGGGTTGCCTCAATCGACTTCATTTGCCGAAGGCAGTCAATCCAGTGGGTTGCCTCAAGACGACTTCATTTTGCCCAAGGCAGTCAATCCGGTTGGTTGCCTCAAGACTACTTCATTTTGCCCAAGGCAGTCACTCCGGTTGGTTACCTCAAGACGAATTCCATGTTCCCCACATCAGTCAATCCGGTGGGTTGCTCCAAGATTCATGTTCCCCATGACAGTCAAACCAGTGGGTTGCCTCAAGACGACTTGATGTTCCCCACGGACAGTCAATCCGGTGGGTTGCCTCAAGATTTGATGTTCACAATGGCAGTGAATCCATTGGGTTGCCTCAAGACGTCTTCATTTTGCCCAGGGCAGTGAATCTGGGGGTTGCCTCAAGACGACTTCATTTTGCCCAAGGCGGTCAATCTGGTGGGTTGCCTCAAGACGACTCCATGTTCCCACGGCAGTCAATCTGGTGGTTGCCCCCAAGACGACTTCATTTTGCCCAAGGCAGTCAATCCGGTTGGTTGCCTCAAGACTACTTCATTTTGCCCAAGGCAGTCAATCCGGTTGGTTACCTCAAGACGAATCCATGTTCCCCACATCAGTCAATCCGGTGGGTTGCTCCAAGACTTCACGTTCCCTATGACAGTCAAACCAGTGGGTTGCCTCAAGACGACTTGATGTTCCCCACGGCAGTCAATCTGGTGGGTTGCCTCAAGACGACTTGATTTTGCCCACGGCAGACAATCCGGTGGGTTGTCTCAAGACGACTTCATTTCATCCGAGGTAGTCAATAAGGTGGTTTGCGTCAAGACTTTTTGTTCTCCACAGCAGTCAGTCCGGTGGGTTGTCTCAAGACGACTTCATGTTCCCCACGGCAGTCAATCTGGTGGGTTGCCTCAAGACTTTGTGTTCTCCACAGCAGTCATCTGGTGGGTTGCCTCAACACGACTTCATTTCACCCGAGGCAGTCAATAAGGTGGGTTGCCTCAAAACTTTGTGTTTTCCACAGCAGTCAATCTGGTGGGTTGTCTCAAGACTTCATGTTCCCCACGGCAGTCAATCCCTTGGGTTGCATCAAGATGACTTTATTTTGACCATGGTAGTCAATCCGTTGGGTTGCCTCAAGATGACTTTATTTTGCCCACGGCAGTTAATCCGGTGGGTTGCCCCAAGACTTCATGCAGTCAATCCAGTGGGTTGCCTCAAGATTACATGTTCACCACGGCAGTGAATCAGATGGGTCGTCTCGAGACGACTTCATGTTCCCCACGGCAATCAATGCGGTTGGTTACCTCAAGAATTGATGTTCACCACGGCAGTGAATCCGCTGGGTTGCCTCAAGACGACTTGATTTTTCCCACGGCAGTCATTCCAGTGGGTTGCCTTAAGACGACACTTATTTTGCCCACGGGAGTCAATCCGTGTGTTGCCTCAAGACGACTTCATTTTGCCCAAGGCAGTCAATCCGGTAGGTTGCCTTAAGACGATATTATTTTGCCCATGGGAGTCAATCCCGTGTGTTGCCTCAAGACGACTTCATTTTGCCCAAGGCAGTCAATCCGGTGGGTTGCCTCAAGACGACTTCACGTTCTTACAGCAGTCAATCTGGTGGGTTGCATCAAGACTTCACGTTTCCCACAGCAATCAATCCGATGGGTTGCTTCAAGATGACAATCAAACCGCTTGATCGCCTCAAGACGACTTTTTTTGCCCGCGGCAGTCAATCCGGTGGGTTGCATCAAGACGACGTCATGTTCCAAATGGCAGTCAATCCGGTGGGTTGCATCAAGTCGACTTCACGTTCTTACAGCAGTCAATCTGGTGGGTTGCATCAAGACTTCACGTTTCCCACAGCAATCAATCCGATGGGTTGCTTCAAGATGACAATCAAACCGCTTGATCGCCTCAAGACGACTTTTTTGCCCGCGGCAGTCAATCCGGTGGGTTGCATCAAGACGACGTCATGTTCCAAATGGCAGTCAATCCGGTGGGTTGCCTCAAGACGACTTCACGTTCTTACAGCAGTCAATCTGGTGGGTTGCATCAAGATTTCACGTTTCCCACAGCAATCAATCCGATGGGTTGCTTCAAGATGACAATCAAACCGCTTGATCGCCTCAAGACGACTTTTTTTGCCCGCGGCAGTCAATCCGGTGGGTTGCATCAAGACGACGTCATGTTCCAAATGGCAGTCAATCCGGTGGGTTGCATCAAGTCGACTTCATTTTGCGTACGGCAGTCAATCCGGTGGGTTGCCTCAAGATGACTTCGGGTTCACCATGGCAATCAATACGGTAGGTTACCCCAAGACGACTTCATGTTCCCCACGGCAGTCAATCCGGTGGGTTGCCTCCAGACAAATTAATTTTGCCCACGGGAGTCAATCAAGTGGGTTGCCTCAAGACGACTTCATTTTGCTTATGGTAGTCAATCCGGAGCGCTGCCTGAAGTCGACATCATTTTGTCCACGGCAGTCAATCCGGTGGGTTGCGTCAAGACGTCATCATTTTGTCCACGGCAGTCAATACGGTGGGTTGCCTCAAGACCACTTCATTTTGTCCACTGAAGTCAATACGGTGGGTTTCCTGAAGCAGACTTCATTTTGCCCACGGCAGTCAATCCGATGGGTTGCCTCAAGACGACTTCACGTTCCCCTTGGCAGTTAATCCAATTTGTTGCCTCAAGACGATTTCATGTTCCCCACAGCAGTCAATCCGGTGGGTTGCCTCAAGACGACTTGATGTTCCCCACAGCAGTCAATCAGGTGGGTTGCCTCAAGACGACTTCATTTTGTCCACGGCATTCAGGCTGGTGGGTTGCTTCAAGACGACATCATGTTCCCCACGGCAGTCAATCTGGTAAGTTGCCTAAAGACGACTCCATTTTGCCGACAGCAGTCAATCCTGTAAGTTGCCACAAGACGACTTCATTTTGCGTACGGCAGTCAAACAGCTGGGTTGCCTCAAGACGACTTCATGTTCCCCACGACAGTCAATCCGGTGGATGGCCTCAAGACGACTTCATTTTGCCCACAGCAGCCAACCTGGTGGGTTGCCACAAGAAGACTTCGTTTTGCGTACGGCTGTCAATCCGATCGGTTGCCTCAAGACTACATTATTTTCCCCACGGCAGTAAATCAGGTGGGTTGCCTCAAAATGACTTCATGTTCCCCACGGCAGTCAATCCAGTGGTTGCCACAAGACATCTTCATGTTCCCCACGGCAGTCAATCCGGTGGGATCCCCAAGACGATTTCATTTTGCCCGAGGCAGACAATCCAGTGGGTTGCCTCAAGACGACTTCATTTTGCCCACGGCAGTCATTCCGGTTGGTTGCCTTAAGACAACCTGGTGTTTCCCACTGCAGTCAATCAAGTAGATTGCCTCAAGACGACATCATTTTGCCCACGGCAGTCAACCCGGTGGGTTGTATAAGGCCTACTTCATGTTACGCATGGCAGCCAATCCTGTGGGTTGCCTCAAAACGACTTCATGTTCTACACGGCAGTCAATACGTTGGGTTGCCTGAAGCGGACTTCATTTTGCCTATGGCAGTAAATCCGGTGGGTTGCCTCAAGACGACTTCATTTTCCCACGGCAGTCAATCTGGTGGGATGCCTCAAGACGACTTCATTTTGCCCACGTCAGTCAATCCCGTCGGTTGACTGAAGACGACTTCATGTTCCCCACGGCAGTCGATCCAGTCGATTGCAAAGAGACGACTTTATTTTGCGTACGGCAGTCAATCAGGTGGGTTGCCTCAAGACGACTTCATGTTCCCCACGGCAGTCAATACGTTAGGTTGCCTCAAGTCGACTTCAGTTTGCCAACGGCAGTCAGTCCGGTGGGTTGCCTCAAGACGACTTCATGTTACGCATGGCAGTCAATCCGGTGGGTTGTCTCAATATGATTTCATGTTCCCCACGGCAGTCAATCCGGTGGGTTGCCTAAGGCCGACTTCATTCTCCCCACGGTAGTCAATCCAGTGGGTTGCCTCAAGACCACTTCATTTTGCCCACTGCAGTCAATCAGGTGGGTTGCCTCGAGACGATTTTATTTTGCCCACGGCAGTCAATCTGGTGGGTCGCCTCAAGACGACTTCATGTTCCCCACGGCAGTCAATCCGGTGGGTTGCCTCAAGACTTCATTTTGCCCACTGCAGTCAATCCGGTGGGTTGCCTCAAGACGACTTGACATTGACTGCTCCCTGTGGATTGCCTGGTCATGGGCTTGTGGCAGGCCAAGTCGGGCTGTAGCTGTGGACATATATATATTACCCCAGTCTGATCCAGTCAAACGAAGAAACCGCAGGTTCAAAAGGAAATCCTCACCCCAACCACCCCTTCCTGACCCAGGTCAACCCAGGGACGTGAGCAACAGAACAGCATACTCTAATATCGTAGTCAATCTTTCAGATGCTCTTCTCACAGAGGAACAAACCAAAGTCCTTTCTCTGGGACCTAAATTCTGCCCCACCCCCCAGACTCTTGATCATCAGCAACTGAATAAAGATATAGAAGAAGGATGTAGGAAGCTACGACTCAAAGAATTCTTTTATGACCCAGATAATCCTGAGGAGTATGTGCCAACCAAATGTTACAAGCAGACAGGATTCCAACCTCCTTCTGGACGTGACAAAGCTCTTGATGCCTACTGCAATATCTTACAGGATCGCGCAGCAAGCCACATACCCAAACAACCACGTGACAATCTGAAGATAAAAGAAAGACAAGCCCTTGGTGAACTTCAAAAGATGGTTAGGGACAGAACCATCCGTGTCAGCTCGGCCGACAAAGGTGGTGCTACAGTGATACAGAACACTTCAGACTACATTCGTGAAGCTAACAGACAGCTGAACAACACGTCACATTACCAAGCCATCAAGCAGGACCCTACATTTCAGACAGCTAAAGACTCAAACAAGATTGTTGAAAAACTCCACTCAGGAGGACACCTAGACGAGAAGACATACAAATGGGCAGTCACTGAGCCAAGGAAAGTCAGAACTCCCGTATTTTACCACCTTCCCAAAATCCACAAAACCTTGATAGATCCCCCTGGTCGACCCATCGTATCTGGTGTTCAAGGACCTACAGAAAAACGCTCCAAACTTGTGGATCACTGGCTTGCTGGACTTGTGCACAATCTGCCTAGCTACATTCAAGACTCTACTCATATGTTAACAATCATTGAAGAATGGAACAATGTACACGGACCCTTCCATAATGCTTTGCTAGTGACCATAGATGTAGTAGGGTTATATACTAACATTCCCCACCAGGACATGATGGCGGCCTTGCACCACTATCTCAACAACAACCCTCTCCCTCACGCTCCACCTACTCAAGCTATACTCCAAGCAGTCGAACATGTCCTTAACAGCAACTTCTATTTTGAAGATCAAATGTACCACCAGATATCGGGCACTGCTATGGGCACTCCATGGCCCCAGTTGTAGCCAGTCTTTTCATGGGATGGCTCGAGCAGGAATTGCTGAACACTAGCCCTGTCCCTGTGTGCAGTGAGTTATGGAAGCGTTACATTGACGATATCATTTTCCTCTGGTTGGGAGATTTACATGGTCTGGACACATTCATACAGTACATTAACACAGTCCATCCCACCATCAAATTCACCGTCAGCTCTTCTGCAGTCTCTCTCCCCTTTCTAGATATCCTCTTGAAAATAGAAGACGGATACATCCAAACAGATTTGTATTGCAAACCCACTGATGTTCATTCCTACCTCCATTACACCTCAAGCCACCCTCACCACTGCAAACAAAATCTCCCCTACAGTCTCTTTCTGCGCTTGAAACGTTTGTGTTCCAAAGCCGCTGACTTTGAGTCACGATGCACCCAGCTGTTTGAACAGCTTCGTGCTCGTGGCTACAAGGCACAGTGCCTGATTTCTGCCTTAGATAAAGTAAAATGCCTCCCAAGATATTCAACACTTCAGTACAGACCCAAACAGCACACTGAGCGCATCCCAGTAATTACTACTTACAACCCTGCCAATCCCCCCATCCGCAAATGGTTCCAAGAGCTGCATCCAATCCTACAGTCCAGTCTCCGACTCCAAAAGGCTATTCCTGATCCCCCAATCCTGGGGGAAAGGAATAGCCGCACCCTTAGAAATTTTCTTATGCCCTCTGCTCTGCCTATATGCCAGTCAGAAACAAAACCAGCAGGCTGCTTTCCATGTAAGAAAAAATGTGTTGTCTGTAAGCAACATCTTGTCCAGACAGGTTCCTTTTACAGTGCGAAAACTGACGAAACCTTTTCGATTCGGCATCACATGGATTGTGAAACCACTAATTTGATCTACTTACTCTTTTGCGATAAATGTCCCCACAGCCAGTATGTTGGAGAGACAAAAAACTCCCTTAAAACTCGATTTTACCAACACAGATCCAACATAAAAAACAACTCTGGAACTCTAGTAACTAAGCATTTCAATCAACCAGGCCACTCCCTCCTCAATCTCCGCTGCGTCGCAATCGAAAAAGTTCTGTCAGATGACGTGGAGTATAGACTCAGACGGGAAGCTTTCTGGTTCCACAAATTGCATACCATTCAGCCTGATGACTTAAACACTGTTTGCTAGCGTTTTCTCAGTCACTATTCGATTTCCACCCCACCCCTTCTTCCCTGGTGGTGTAATGTGTGTTATCGGTACTGGAATGTATTATCTTTTTTCTTTTTCATCATTGAGGAGAGGATGCATTTTAAAATTCCCATTGTATCCTAAACTTTTCCACTCACAATACGCAGTTAAATTAATGATTGTCTGATATCCATTTCTACAATATGTTAGTAACCAACAAGAGTAAGATAACAAGACTTTTCATCATTTACTGCTGTGTACATAATTTGTGTGTGTGTGTGTGTGTGTGTGTGTGTGTGTGTGTGTGTGTGTGTGTGTGTGTGTGTGTGTGTGTGTGTAACTAACTGTGTTGATGTGTGTTTGTGTTTGTGTTATCATTGGTGTGTGTGTGTGTGGGGGGGGGGGGGGGAGGGATAGGGAGTGGTGGGGGGAGGGATAGGGAGCATGTGGGGGGAGGGTAGTGCTAAAGATGGCTATGAGGAAGAGGTGGCTTAACTAATATGCCTTTATGTATGCTTGTTTCATCTGTGCCTTTTCATGTGAATCTTTTCGTATACATGTGTGTGTGTGTGTGTGTGTGTGTGTGTGTGTGTGTGTGTGTGTGTGTGTGTGTGTGTGTGTGTGTGTGTGTGTGTGTGTGCATGCGTGCGTATGTGTGTGCGTGTGTGTGCGTGTATATATAATAGTTGTTGTACTTATATTTATGTAATTACACCTTACTGTAGAGAGAGAGAGAGAGAAAGGGGGGGGGGGGGAGTGGGGAGATAGAGATAGAGAGAGAGAGAAGGGGGATGGGGAGTAGGCTGACAGCTGGGGACTGTTGGTGAGTTGGGTTAGAACATGTGAGAGAATATGGAGATTCAATTAGAGAAAATTTTGTGAACATTGTTCTAAACACTTTGAATTTTGACCGGCACGTGAGCTTTGTTCTTGAGGAGTGGTGGGGGGGGAAAAGCATTGTTTGTGAGTCAGTGCAGTAATAAAGCGTGTCCTGAAGAAGGCCAAGTGCCGAAATGTCGGGAGATGACAACTTGCTTGTGTCAGACGCGCTAAGGTCTGAAGGGAAAACACCTATATTAACACCGCCCCTCTCATACAACACACCCACACCCAAACACAACGTTAACAAATAAACAATATATTTATTTAATACGACACGCTGTCGAGCATGCACACACCACCATTCTGCACGATAGACCCTCCCAACATCAACAGTACACACAACACAAAATATCCAACCAACAAGCACAAGCGGACATCAAAACCAGGCTGCCAAGCAACCACCCACTGGTGACCAACAAGTCGCACAACTCTGGGACCACAATAATGGCCACTTAAATTTGTTATGATGCACCAAACTTCCACAAAACGAACCCCACAAACCATACGAGTCATCAACTTATTGTCGTAGTAGCTGCATGTCCAGGTGAAATCCCCACAATCTCAAACTAGGCATGCTGTAACTTGTGGGACACACAATTTGGCTCAGTTAACCTGTTATTGCTCACCACACCGTTGATGATGGAGTAACGCGGACAAAGGCGACGAAGACGATGATACAGAAGACGATGAACACGCTACTTGGTTGAAGGGTTGAAAATAAGTAGTCGAAGGTTACACTGCAGAAACAACCAATCCTAGCCTAAGACACCAGCCGACTAACGCACTGGAAATCAGCTGCCCGAAGATGTGGATGTAACAGCAGTGATGAGTCTGCACCACCACCAAACATGGGCGCGCGCGCTTCCTAGCACGCCCACAACTGCGGCAGGGCTGCAAGCCCGTGGCCCCCCCTGGGTCAGCTCCGCCTGGGTCAGCTCCGCCTGGGTCAGCTCCTCAGGCCGTCACATCAGCCCAGACGTCTGGTCAACACCGGGTGCTGCTCAGCCACACTGGAAGCGGTGGCACTAACGAAAACGACACACCCGAGAACCTTGAACGAACAACAACGTAGGGAGGCGCCACACACTGACTACACCCCTACACATAAATTTACGTGGCGTCACCAGAATCACACCTTGATCTGAATCGTGACCCACTTTTACAAAGAACGGAGACTCCACTTGGTGGGTCAGGAACAGCCTCCCGAAAACCACACCTCTCAGGTCCGAAAGACCCAACGCCAAGAGTCCTGTTCGACACCCCAGCCAGAGACAGAACTGAATTTAGCGCGCCCTGCGCGCTCGCAGGTAAAATGCGGACACTCACTCAACATGACTGCACGTGCACAAGACAAACACACACTGCACGGGACGAAACGCGACGCACAGGTTCTGGGTTTGACATTCGCTCAACCCCGGGTGTTTATTAGACATGTTCCTGGGTGTGTCACGTTCTCCCCCCTTCCACCGCCTCCTTCTCTATCTTTGATGCCACGTCACACAAAACCGAGCTCTGGGTCATGACAGCTTGTTTGTTCTGGTCATTTGAAAGAGTGTCTAATATATATATATATATATATATATATATATATATATATATATAATGCTGAACAATTAAGTAGTGGGGAAAACAAGTGCAGGTTAACAATTCTTCCATCATTATAATAATGGCTTGGCAAAGATTTGAAAAAAAACAAATCTGAAGTAAATGGGGAAATATATGTTATAAATGTGAAAACCCTTCGCCAGCCGCATGAGGGAACCATCACAATTCCTCTTGAAGACAGAGCCGCATGAGGGAACCATCACAATTCCTCTTGAAGACAGATTTGTAGGTATTGCCTGCTCCTAGGCCTTTCGTCCGCTGGATCGGACTCATCATGGAGACACGGCTGATTGTGTCTGTGTCCTTGGTGTCAAATAGAGACACACCACAGTCCGTAATTCTGTGGTGTTCTCACCACCAAGGGTTCAAAAAAGAATCCAACAGCACCCCCAAAGCAGCCAGCGAAAGGTAGTGAATAAAACAAAACGAAAGTGTGGAGAGGAAAAAAGTTGTTGAAAAACTAAAAACATTATGTAAACAGTATAAAATATAGGGGACAATCTTTGAGCCTATATATATATATATATATATATATATATATATATACATATATATATATATATATATCTATAGAGAGAGAGAATGGTACTGAGGATCAGCGCAATCTTAAAAACAGTGCTCAACCACAGTGGGAGCGACATTTGTTATATTAAAAGCAAGTTAAAATCAAGCTTCTAAAAACATCTACAATTTTTAATATAACAAATGTCGCTCCCACTGTGGTTGAGCACTGTTTTTAAGATTGCGCTGATCCTCAGTACCATTCTCTTAACTGCTCCATACGTTGAGCACTTTGAATCAGCAAATTTTAAAATGGAAAAAAATCAACTTTAAACAATCCATCAAAAACATTCCGTTAGCTAAACCCCAGTGCTACATGAAGAAAATGATAGGACAAACGGAAAAATTCATCAAAAATATGAGATGGAAAGCATTTTTCTTTTTAAACCCCAACGCTAAAAAAGAGGATAAAAATACATACGACTTCAAGTCATGGCGAGTACCACCAGCCATTGAAGAAATGAAAACATTTGAAGAAAAAATGAGAAGAATGTTAGCCAACATAGATTTCAAAAAATCTAATAACAAATTTCAATCAGCGTTAGAAAAGGAAATTAAACAAATTCAAAATGACACCAAAATATTTGTGAAGGCGGATAAAACCAATAACTTTTACAAAATAGAACCTGAAGAGTACTCAAAACTCCTTGATAAAAATATCCAGAAAAATTACAGAAAGGCTGACAAGGCTACATATGATCACATCAGAAAGAAAGAAAAGGAACTTGTGCACCAAATGGACCTAAGTGACAGAGTAGAGACCACAGCAGCTAGTGAAGCCTTTATTACACTTAAAGACCACAAACCCAATTTCTTGAACAACCCAACATGTAGACTGATAAACCCTTCCAAATCTGAACTAGGGAAAATTAGTAAAAAAATCTTAGAGAAAACCATAAAAAACATAAAAGAAAACACTGAACTCAATCTCTGGAAAAACACATATGAAGTAATACAATGGTTCAAAAACCTCAATAAACAAGAAAATACAGTTTTTATAACATTTGACATAGTAGATTTCTACCCATCTATAGATGAAAAGCTACTAACTAAAGCTATAAAATTTGCCAACAAGTACACAGAAATATCAGGGTCAGAAATGGAAATCATTTTCCACACAAAGAAAACTTTACTGCACAATAAAAATGAAACCTGGATTAAGAACACAAGCAGGAATTCAACTTTCGATGTCACAATGGGATCATACGATGGTGCCGAAACTTGCGAACTTGTCGGACTATTCATGTTATCCAATATTCAAAAAAAACTTGGAAAACAAACTGGACTGTACAGGGATGACGGCCTTGCCGCTCTGAATGACAACCCTAGAAATATTGAAAATAAGAAAAAAGAATTGTGTAAAATTTTCCACAACCAAAACTTAAAAATCACAATAGAAGCAAACTAAAAGATAGTGAACTATTTAGACATAACGTTAGACCTCAACCAACACACATATAAACCATACAAGAAACCAAATGACACGCCTGTTTATGTAAACATCAAAAGCAATCACCCACCCTCCATACTGAAAACAATACCCAAAAGCATAAATAAAAGACTATTCAATTTGTCATGTAACGAAACAGTATTCAACAACGCTACAGCTGAATACCAAGAGGCGTTACATACAAGTGGCTACAATTACAAACTAAGATACGATCCAGACAATGATACAAAAAGATGCAGAAAGAACAGGAAAAGGAATATCATATGGTACAATCCCCCATATGATGCAAGAGTTAAAACAAATGTAGGGAAAGAATTCTTTAAAATCTTGACATCATCTTTCCCAAAAGACCATAAATTATTCAAGATATTCAACAACAACAACATCAAATTATCATATTCATGTATGCCGAACCTTAAAAATGCCATCGATTCAGCAAACAAAATGAAAAGCAGCACAGAAAAAAAGGAGGGTAACGAAAGGAAATCTTGTAACTGTACCAAAAAAGAACAGTGCCCCCTAAGCAACAAATGCCTTTATAACAACATTGTGTACCAAGCCACTGTAACATCAGAGAACGCAAAAGAAACATATGTAGGTATCACGGAAAACCAATTCAAAACTAGATATGCAAACCATAAACAATCATTCAACAAAGAAAGATACAAAAACCAAACAGAATTGAGTAAATACATTTGGAAACTTAAAGAAAAAAACATAGACTACAACATATCTTGGAAAATTTTAAAAAGAGCAGCATCATACAACAACATTTCAAAAAAATGCAATCTATGCCTAACAGAGAAATACATTATACTATGTAAACCACAGTTGGCAACTCTAAATGTTAGAACAGAAATGGTTAACAATTGCAGACACAGATGGAAGTTCCTATCAGCGAAAAAAAACCAACACCTGAGAAACACATGTAGCACGGGAAAAAAACAACAGCAAACCAGCTAGCTATATATATTACGTGGCACTGGCAACACAAGCTCATCACATCCTGACGACCGCACAGCGTGAAACAAATTTGTAGATGTTTTTAGAAGCTTGATTTTAACTTGCTTTTAATATAACAAATATATATATATATATATATATATATATATATATATATATATAGAGAGAGAGAGAGAGAGAGAGAGAGAGAGAGAGAGAGAGAGAGAGAGAATGGTACTGAGGATCAGCGCAATCTTAAAAACAGTGCTCAACCACAGTGGGAGCGACATTTGTTATATTAAAAGCAAGTTAAAATCAAGCTTCTAAAAACATCTACAAATTTGTTTCACGCTGTGCGGTCGTCAGGATGTGATGAGCTTGTGTTGCCAGTGCCACGTATATATATAGCTAGCTGGTTTGCTGTTGTTTTTTTCCCGTGCTACATGTGTTTCTCAGGTGTTGGTTTTTTTCGCTGATAGGAACTTCCAGCTGTGTCTGCAATTGTTAACCATTTCTGTTCTAACATTTAGAGTTGCCAACTGTGGTTTACATAGTATAATGTATTTCTCTGTTAGGCATAGATTGCATTTTTTTGAAATGTTGTTGTATGATGCTGCTCTTTTTAAAATTTTCCAAGATATGTTGTAGTCTATGTTTTTTTCTTTAAGTTTCCAAATGTATTTACTCAATTCTGTTTGGTTTTTGTATCTTTCTTTGTTGAATGATTGTTTATGGTTTGCATATCTAGTTTTGAATTGGTTTTCCGTGATACCTACATATGTTTCTTTTGCGTTCTCTGATGTTACAGTGGCTTGGTACACAATGTTGTTATAAAGGCATTTGTTGCTTAGGGGGCACTGTTCTTTTTGGTACAGTTACAAGATTTCCTTTCGTTACCCTCCTTTTTTTCTGTGCTGCTTTTCATTTTGTTTGCTGAATCGATGGCATTTTTAAGGTTCGGCATACATGAATATGATAATTTGATGTTGTTTTTGTTGAATATCTTAAATAATTTATGGTCTTTTGGGAAAGATGATGTCAAGATTTTAAAGAATTCTTTCCCTACATTTGTTTTAACTCTTGCATCATATGGGGGATTGTACCATATGATATTCCTTTTCCTGTAAAATTTTCCACAACCAAAACTTAAAAATCACAATAGAAGCAAACAAAAAGATAGTGAACTATTTAGACATAACGTTAGACCTCAACCAACACACATATAAACCATACAAGAAACCAAATGACACGCCTGTTTATGTAAACATCAAAAGCAATCACCCACCCTCCATACTGAAAACAATACCCAAAAGCATAAATAAAAGACTATCCAATTTGTCATGTAACGAAACAGTATTCAACAACGCTACAGCTGAATACCAAGAGGCGTTACATACAAGTGGCTACAATTACAAACTAAGATACGATCCAGACAATGATACAAAAAGATGCAGAAAGAACAGGAAAGGAATATCATATGGTACAATCCCCCATATGATGCAAGAGTTAAAACAAATGTAGGGAAAGAATTCTTTAAAATCTTGACATCATCTTTCCCAAAAGACCATAAATTATTTAAGATATTCAACAAAAACAACATCAAATTATCATATTCATGTATGCCGAACCTTAAAAATGCCATCGATTCAGCAAACAAAATGAAAAGCAGCACAGAAAAAAAGGAGGGTAACGAAAGGAAATCTTGTAACTGTACCAAAAAAGAACAGTGCCCCTAAGCAACAAATGCCTTTATAACAACATTGTGTACCAAGCCACTGTAACATCAGAGAACGCAAAAGAAACATATGTAGGTATCACGGAAAACCAATTCAAAACTAGATATGCAAACCATAAACAATCATTCAACAAAGAAAGATACAAAAACCAAACAGAATTGAGTAAATACATTTGGAAACTTAAAGAAAAAAACATAGACTACAACATATCTTGGAAAATTTTAAAAAGAGCAGCATCATACAACAACATTTCAAAAAAATGCAATCTATGCCTAACAGAGAAATACATTATACTATGTAAACCACAGTTGGCAACTCTAAATGTTAGAACAGAAATGGTTAACAATTGCAGACACAGATGGAAGTTCCTATCAGCGAAAAAAACCAACACCTGAGAAACACATGTAGCACGGGAAAAAAACAACAGCAAACCAGCTAGCTATATATATACGTGGCACTGGCAACACAAGCTCATCACATCCTGACGACCGCACAGCGTGAAACAAATTTGTAGATGTTTTTAGAAGCTTGATTTTAACTTGCTTTTAATATAACAAATATATATATATATATATATATATATATATATATATATATATAGAGAGAGAGAGAGAGAGAGAGAGAGAGAGAGAGAGAGAGACAATGACAATGACAATGACAATGACAAATATTTTAATTGAACTAGGCCTCGTGCCCGTGTCAATGGGGACATTGGGATGGGGGAAAAAACAACCACATTGTGGAAAAAGCAAATGTAACAACAACACCACCTTGCAAGTATACATGCATTTTCTCGGCCAAGTAGATACTTTCACATTCTTCCTCAGTCATGGATGTATACATAATGATCAAAATACGTACCAATATAGATTAGGGCATATCATTTACAAATCTCACAGAGGTTACATTCATTTGTAGTTGCCTAAACACCTGTAAACCTATTCATGATCACACACACACACACACACACACACACACACACACACACACACACACACACACACACACTCACACACACACACACACACACACACACACACACACACACACACACACTTGACACACACACACACACACACACACACACACACACACACACACACACACACACACACACACTCGCACGCATACACTCACATATACAAGCTCTTTTGCTTTTAAAGGGGAAAATGTACCCCGAATTATACATAAAAATATATGAACTTTACGTCCCATTCGTTTTTTTGCATCTGATTTCAAAAGCTTTAGTTATGAAAGCAGCAACATCTTTAGCCATTTTATCATTGGCAAGTAATAATGACATCTTGAAAGCCGACGCTCTTGCATAATATTTAGTGGGTATGAAATGCTCTCGAACATCTTTATATTTAGGGCATACAATAAAAAAGTGATATTCAGATTCCAACTGACTTGGACAAAAAGGACAGCAGAGTGCCTCTCAGGGAACACTCGAATGCCGCAGTTTGTGAGTATTTAATAATAATGTATAATACTTATATAGCGCATTTCTTGTTGTACAACTCAATGCGCTTACATCCACCATTTGCACTTATTCATACAATATTCATGCACACAGCAAAAAGAAAATACACAATGGCAGACGCACCTACATGCATAAACTGTCTCACCGAACTAGTTGTGGAGGAATTTAAGAGAGATCTAGTCATCTACAGAAGAGAATAGGCTTTTTTGAAGAGGTAAGTTTTGAGCTGAGATTTAAAAGAAGAAAGAGTAGGCTGATTACGAAGGTCTTCAGGGAGGGAGTTCCAAATAGAAGGTGCTCTAAAACTGAAGGCTCTTTCGCCAACAGATTTCAGAGAACGCTTAGGGATTTTCAAAAGTTTTTGTGAAGAAGAGCGAAGGGTACGAGAGCTTTGGTAGGTGCAGAGAGAAGAAGAGAGATAGTGAGGAAGAGATTCATTGAAGTGGCGGAAAGCAAGAACTGCCAGTTTAAATTGCCACCGATACTGTATGGGAAGCAAGTGCAGTTCGATCAGCATGGGAGTGATGTGCTCACACCTCCTCCTCTTCAAAACAAGTCGTGCAGCGCTATTTTGGACTCTCTGCAGCCGAGCAATCTGTTCTGCGGGAAGCCCAGCATAAACAGAGTTGCAGTAGTCCAATCTTGACATCACCGTGGCACAGACTAGCCTGACAGCTACTTCCCTGGATATAAAGCGTCGGATGGAAGCAATACGTCTCAGCTCTAAAAAGGATGAGCGACAGACTACAGATATTTGATTCTGCATGGTCAGACACTGATCAATGGTAACACCAAGGTATTTGACAGAGTTACTGAAAGGCAATTCAGTACCATCAACAACCATTGACTCTGACTCAACGAGTTTGAGGCAGGAGGAGGTTCCAACGGGCATGACTTCAGTCTTTTCACAATTTAATTTAAGCTTATTACTTGTCATCCATTCCTGCACACTGCTGATACACCGAGACACCCCAGATTGAACAGAAACAAACTCATCAGGTGTGCCACTCTTAGAAAGCTCAGTGTCATCAGCATACTTGTGAAAATCACAGTCATGGTCCGAGATAACATCTGACAAGGGCTGTGAGTACAATGTAAACAACACTGGGCCCAATACTGACCCCTGTGGTACTCCATACAAAAGAGGTGACAAAGTAGACCTTACACCACCCACAACCACCGCCTGCGACCTATCTCTGATGTACGATTCGAACCACTGGAGAACTATCCCATCAACACCAAAAGTGACCCTAAGCCTTTCAAGTAAAGTAGTGTGATCTAGCGTATCAAAGGCAGCACTCAGATCAAGCAAGGTTACGAGAGAAACAAGTTTACTGTCGGATTTGCACAGTAAACAGTCCAGTACGCTCAATACAGCAGTCTCAGTGCTATGATTCTTCCTATAAGCAGACTGACAGGCTTCAAGAAGACCATGGTCTGAAAGATGAGTCTGAAGCTGCTTCAGCACAACTCTTTCAAGGATTTTTTAGAGGAATGGGAGGTTGGACACCGGTCTATAGTTCTTTAACTTATTAAGGTCCAGTCCTGGCTTTTTCAAGAGAGGGGTAACCATTGCCTGCTTAAACTGAGGAGGCACTATGCCTGACAAGAGAGATTTGTTTACAATGTTTGTAATCACGGGAATCAAATGAGAGGCACACCGTTTAAGGAGGGAAGTAGGGATGGGTCAAGGACACAACTTTTGCTGAAGGATTCACTTATGAGATCCCCGATCAGTTTTTCATCCACAGGATTAAAAGTACAAACAGGTGGTCCACAGTATTTATCGTAAAGAATTGGTTGGGAAGGATTTGCATCAAGATTGTCACGGATGGTTTTGATTTTATCAACAAAGAATTCACTAAATTGTTGAGAGATTTGAGAAGGAGGAATGTTCGTGGGCAAACTTAATTTCTTTTGTTTGCCAAGTAGTTCACTTGAAAGAGAAAACAACAGCTTTGATGAAGAACAAGAGTCAATTTTATCACGGTAGTATGACTCTCTGGCATCCTGGAGGCAGTCCCCTGCCTCACACCTGTTCGCTGCAAAGATCTGGCGGTGGATGGTCAATCGGCTCTTTCTCCAGCGTCTCTCGCTGCGCCGGCGTTGACGTCGAGCAGCTCTCACGTCCTCGGAGAGCCAAGGAGCTGAGGGACGGTCAGTAACACACCTAGTCACTGCAGGCGCGTGTCGGTCCAGGATTTCCTGAAGGCCATCGTTAAGCACTTCAACTAATTGTGTGACATTTAAACAAGATACGCCTAACCTGAATCTTATGAGATTTTTACGATTGTTCAAATTACTTACCGTAAACAGATAATTCGGTATTTGTCTAAATTGCTTAAAGGAAGAATAGAAGGAAAAGCGATCACTAACATCCATTCGGGTGTACCATTCTTGAAGATGACAATCAATCAACCGATTTCTAGATTCTAAGAGAAAACCTTTGACATTGTAAACGTTCTGGTTTTCCCATACATACCCAAAGCCATAGCGATTTAACGTAGAGCAAACTGATGAAACCCAGTTGTTCTTGCCTCGATGATGCAAATCATTTAACGTGATGTAAGCTTTCTTAGGAAGGCGATTATCCGGCATATTAACGACACGTAACCAATACTTGATACATTTAGTATAATTGTTTATATAGAGTGGATACCGACCAGTTTCTCCATAGACTAAGGCGCTGGGTGTTTTTATGGAAACATTTAAGAATCTCTTGAGTGCAAACAAATGTACTTTTTCAATAACTGAGTTGTTTGCAGTCAAACCCCATACTTCGGCACCATAGCTAAGCATTGGCTGGACTTGACAGTCGAAAAGTTTAAAGAACAATTTCGGGGAAAGACTTTGAAACTTCCACAGTAGTTTTATAATATTGATGACTTGACGTTTTGCCTTGGATGCTAAATCCTCAAGGCAATGGGAAAAAGAAAGACCCGTGGAAAAGATAACACCTAAATATTTATACTGATTAACAATTTCTAGTTGCCTACCGTCATAGAACCATCTTTCCCTTGAGGCGATATACCCCCCATTTCTAAACACAATAACTTTTTATTTTTCTAAATTTACGATCAAATCGAGTTTTTTCGCTGTGCTACACAAAACATTTAGTTGCTGCTGGAGACCAATGACGGTAGATGCTACGAGTGCAACATCGTTGGCAAAAAGCATAATTAGTATCTCTATGAAGTCTGGTAATAAGGGAATACCATGTTTACCGTATTGAATTATTTCTTCAGCAAGCTCATTGATGAATAGCGAAAATAAAACCGGACTGCATATTTCTCCTTGCTTCAGACCCCGGGGACACATAAAAGTGTCAGTTAAATCTCCCCCCACTTTAACCCTAGCTTTGACATCTGTGTATATGCTTTTAAGTGCATTGTACATCTTACCGTTTATACCTTTTTTCTTTAAGATTGACCAGAGTTGGTTTCTATCTACCGAATTGAAAGCCTTTTTAAAGTCAATAAAAGCAACGTATAATTTCTTGTGGTTAGAGAGTTGCTTTTTTACCAGAGAAAAAAGGGTAAATATATGATCAGTAGTACTATAATTCTTTCTGAAGCCAGCCTGCACATCGTTTATTACATCACAATCTTCAATCCATTTTGTTAAACGCTTGTTTAATATGTAAGTATATAATTTTGAACTAATGTTTAAAAGAGAGATACCTCTGTAGTTGTCTGGGTTGTTTATATCACCCTTTTTGTGCAAAGGTTGAATCAGAGCTTCGCACCACATAGAAGGGAAGATGCCAAAATCAAAGAGTTTGTTGAAACATTTCTTAAGGAAAAAGAGAATAGTGGGGGTGCAATACTTATAAAATTCCCCAATTAGTCCGTCTGGACCTGGTGCTTTATTTGATTTTAAAGCCTTAACTGAATCAAGAATTTCCCCTTCAGTTATACAGACATCCAATTCATCAACGTTACTATCAGCAACAGGAAAATACTCAGTTTGAAGTTCCTGAGAATTAGGACCAGAAGGAATAAGCTCATCATTAAAGATTTGTTTGAAATGCTGAAACCATTCTTCATTGGATATTGTGTTTGGTACATGAGAACTACTTTTTAAAGACCTTACAGTGCTCCAAAACCGCTTAGAATCTTTGGCGTTTTCGTTAAGTGTATTTAAAACTTGCTGTCTATATAACTGCTGCTTGTCTCGAAGTAAGTCTTTATACTCGTTTCTAATTATAGAATAGTTAAGTCTCAGTTGAACAGCATCGGGGTTGTCATTAACTTTCACCCGACTGTACGTTCTCAATGCTTGTCTCACCTGACGGCGTTTAACATAGCACTCAGAGTCAAACCATGGGCTGTGCTTGATGTTACCTGTGACAGTTTCTTTACACATTATTTGACCAGCCATAAACAGACCTTCGTTTAGTTTCTTCAGTGCACTCTCAAAATTGACATCAATCAATTCAATTGCTTCATTAAAGGTTGAATTGACATCGTCAGACTGAAGTGCACTGATAAAATCACCTTCTTTTGCTGGATCCCGTGCATATTTTTTAAATTTGGTTACCTTTAACCTTTTTGAAACCGTCTCCTGATTCGGACTGGGAAACATTAGTACAAATTCAACAGGTATGTGCTTTGATTCTACCCGTGGGGTTACTTTCAATTCACGGCACAGTGGAACTAAGGATTGGGAGGAAATAAAATAATCAATAACACTTGAACCATTGTGAGCGATATAAGTGTAATCCCCGCTTTTATCACCAGGCAGAAAACCATTTAGAATAACCAACTCAAAATTCTGACAGATGATAATTAAATAAAGACCAAATTCATTAGTGGAGCAATCTTTTGATACACGAGAAAAGCAGTCATCACCGGTGGTATTTTCATTTATCAAGTCACCTAAATATACGGGTAGTTCTTGTGCGTTCAGCCGACCAGTTCTTGCATTTAAATCGCCGAGGATGATCACTGGAAGATCACCCGCTTGTTCAAAAGTATCCATCAGAGAGAGAGAGAGAGAGAGAGAGAGAGAGAGAGGGAGAGAGAGAGAGAGAGAGAGACAGAGAGACAGACAGACAGAGAGAGACAGAGAGAGAGACAGAGAGAGAGATAAATACATGAATACATAAACAAATAGATTTTTTTTGGGAAAAAACCTGCTCAACCAACAAACCAAACTTCCATAATAAATGAATAAATAAGATAAAATAAAAACCCCGCGGAATCAACTGAACCAAACTTCCATTTTAAAAAAAAAGGCTAAAGGTGATTCAGGGCTGATCCCTCAAAATTTTGGGCGCGGATCTGTGGTTTGGATCCGGATCAACCTGCCAATCCAAGATAAACAGGTATGCAGGGAGAATATCATTTCAGTCCATACCACGGGGAAAAAGTGAATGCTGGATCCGTTCACAACAATGACGAAATTATTACAAATATTTCCAGTGAAAACGATCGCAAAGAAGTCAGGGGACCATACTGACAGCATAATTCGAAAGCAATATATCTTTATGGAATTTTAAAACTTACTGGTTGGCTCTGTCATTTCACTTCTTGAAAGGCGATCCAAGATGAAAGCACGAACCTTTCTCTCTAGAAGAAGAGGGAATGAGTGCGACTCGCGTTTTGCGCCTCTGAAGTGACATGGCTGAGTAAGTTTCAAAGTGAGAAAATGAGAACCAACCTTAAAAAAGAGAAGAAAATGGAACCAACCTTAAAAGAAAAATATTCTATCACTCCTCCGAACAAAAGGGAAAAGCAGATTACAAGACAGAACACAACGCGTTTCGACCTCTTTTGTCTCAGCAGGAAAGACAAACAACATTAAGGACAATGACTTAAGTGCCGAATTCGAGAAATAAGTGAACGCTCATTCTTCGTTTTCGTTGTCCTGAATGCCGTTTCTCTTGCTTAATGAAGACCAAAGAGGTCGAAACGCGTCTGTGTTTTGTTATGTAATTTGTTTGGCCCTTTTGTCCGGCAGAGTAATATGGTATTGTTTCTTTATGGCTGAGTGTCATCTGAATACCAGTATTGTTTCTTTATGGCTGAGTGTCATCTGAATACCAGTATTGTTTCTTTATGGCTGAGTGCCATCTGAATACCAGTATTGTTTCTTTATGGCTGAGTGTCATCTGAATACCAGTATTGTTTCTTTATGGCTGAGTAAGTCATCTGAATACCAGTATTGTTTCTTATTGGCTGAGTAAGTCATCTGAATACCAGTATTGTTTCTTTATGGCTGAGTAAGTCATCTGAATACCAGTATTGTTTCTTTATGGCTGAGTAAGTCATCTGAATACCAGTATTGTTTCTTTATGGCTGAGTAAGTCATCTGAATACCAGTATTGTTTCTTTATGGCTGAGTAAGTCATCTGAATACCAGTATTGTTTCTTTATGGCTGAGTAAGTCATCTGAATACCAGTATTGTTTCTTTATGGCTGAGTAAGTCATCTGAATACCAGTATTGTTTCTTTATGGCTGAGTAAGTCATCTGAATACCAGTATTGTTTCTTTATGGCCGAGTGTCATCTGAATACCAGTATTGTTTCTTTATGGCCGAGTGTCATCTGAATACCAGTATTGTTTCTTTATGGCTGAGTAAGTCATCTGAATACCAGTATTGTTTCTTTATGGCTGAGTAAGTCATCTGAATACCAGTATTGTTTCTTTATGGCTGAGCAAGTCATCTGAATACCAGTATTATTTCTTTATGGCTGAGTAAGTCATCTGAATACCAGTATTGTTTCTTTATGGCTGAGCAAGTCATCTGAATACCAGTATTGTTTCTTTATGGCTGATCAAGTCATCTGAATACCAGTATTTTTTCGGGTATTCATTAATGCACCCCAGCGGGAATACGTACAAAGTTGGCACATCTATAGATGGACGACACACCCACACATGTTAGTATCATTCTACATATAGATGGACGACACACCCACACAAAGTTCACATCATTCTACATATAGATAGACGACACACCCACACACGTTAACATCATTCTACATGTAAATGGACGACACACCCACACACGTTAATTAACATCATTCTACATATAGATGGACGACACACCCACACAAAGTTCACATCATTCTACATATAGATGGACGACACACCCACACAAAGTTCACATCATTCTACATGTAAATGGACGACACACCCACACACGTTAACATCATTCTACATATAGATGGACGACACCCCCACACAAAGTTCACATCATTCTACATATAGATGGACGACACACCCACACACGTTAACATCATTCTACATATAGATGGACGACACACCCACACACGTTAACATCATTCTACATATAAATGGACGACACACCCACACACGTTCGCATCATTCTACATATAGATGGACGACACACCCACACAAAGTTCACATCATTCTACATGTAAATGGACGACATACCCACACACGTTAACATCATTCTGCATATAGATGGACGACACCCACACACACGTTAAAATCATTCTACATATAGATGGACGACACACCCACACACGTTAACATCATTCTACATATAGATGGACGACACACCCACACACGTTAACATCATTCTACATATAGATGGACGACACACCCACACACGTTAACATCATTCTACATATAAGCTACACACAAAAAGTTAAGGATCACTTTCACAAACATTCATGACTGTCAAAATAAGAAAGTCAATGCGTTGAAGTTTGGCCAACATTTAATTCCATTCTTTAGTGATAACGATACACAATTGCCTTCAATCTCGAGCAATCGTTTGGTGTGTACATTTGATTAAAGTGGGTACGTATCCAAATTTGATTTCCCAAAGTCATTGAAATCACAAGACAGGGCATACTGATGCTCCCAAAAGCTCAGTAATGCGTGTAACCACCATGGCTGTTCTGGCACTCGACGCAGCGAGTCCTCATCGAGTTGACCAGGTTGGTGAAGATCCTCTGTGGAAGCGCCTGCCACTCAGCCTGCAGCATCTGGTAGAGGTGTTGGGCATCCCTGGGAGGGGGGTGGCTCCTCACTTTGCGATCCAGCTCATCCCAGAGGTTCTCAATCGGGTTGAGATCGGGACTGCATGCTGGCCACTCCATTCTGTTGACTCCAGACTGCTGCAGGAAGTCGTTGACCACCCTTGCCCTGTGGGGGTGAGCATTGTCATCCTGGTAGACAGCCCTCGGTCCCATCTGCTGCAGTGTAGGCACAGCCAGCGGTCGAAGGATCTCATCCCAGTATCGGATGCCAGTCAGGTTACCCTGTACATGATACAAGGGTGTTCTGTGGTGAAGGCTGAAGGCCCCCCAGACCATTACAGAACCTCCACCAAAGGCCACCTTTTCTTGGACAGTGGCGTCAGTAAAGCGTTGCCCTGGGCGCCTCCAGACCCTCAGTCGGCCGTCGTTATGGTGAAGGGTGAAGCGTGATTCATCACTGAACAGGACCTGGGACCATTGCTGACGTGTCCACCTCACGTGACGTGCGCAGAAGGCGCGGCGTGCTGCCCTATGGGCTGGAGTTAAGCGTGGCCATACTGCTGGGCGATGAGAACGGAGATTAAACCCATGTAGGCGGTTCCGTATGGTCTGCTGGCTGATGTTGATGTTAGTAGCCACCCTGAACTGCCTTTGAATTATGCTGGAAGAGGCTGTTCTTGTCTGCAGGGCTTGTCGTTCAATGAGACGATCGTCACGTGGGGTTGTCTTCTTCGGTCGACCAGATCTGCGTCTTTCATGGACAATCCCAGTGGCTGTGAAGCGTTGAATCAGTCGGACAATGACCGAAATGGACACATGAAGTCGCCTGGCCACTTCTCGCTTGGGAACACCATCTTGGAACCATGCAACAGCTCGTCCCCTATCCAACTCGCTTAATTTTCGTCGTGGAGGCATTGTCAGATCAGGCCTACTACTGGTGGAATGTCTTCTTATATAGCCAAGCGAGCGACAGCATCTCACACATAAACAGCAGTGCTTGCACGTGCATAATGGTTTTTCCATCTGGCAAGTGCAATGTGTTCAGGCAGAACGGTCCAAAACAAGGTCATTTTTCGCAAGTTTCCGCTTTTCCGTTTGTGGCCCAGCTCAGTAGTAGAGAATCCCGTGCATTTTCGCACTAACACAACATCGCCCACTTTCAGCTGAACAAGAATTCATGACAATTTGGCTGGACTAAGAAATAAATAACAGTAGCGAACTGAGTTTATTACGCACCTGTTTTCACATACCGATCCTTAACTTTTTGTGCGTAGTATAGATGGACGACACACCCACACACGTTAACATAATTCTACATGTGTCGGATGCAAACTGTGTGTGGCAACAAGAGTCATTGTCTCTGACATCAAAACTCCGGAACCTAGTGTTAAAAGGAATGTAAAGTAACTCCGCCCTTTAACACGGACAGACAAATCAGAAAACAAGACACAACGCGCTTCGATTTCCAAGGTCCTCTTCAGGCAAGATAAACAACATTCAGGACAATGAAAACGAAGAATGAACAATCACTCATCTTCTAAAATTCGGCGCAAGATGGGCGTTGAAAGTAGCTTAGGTCAATGTTGAGCAGAACCGACGGGGAATTTGAAAACAAATTCAATGTTTAGGATTCAAACCAGGAGTTCTCATTTTCACGTCAGCGACTTTGCACTCAGCAAAGCACTCGTCTTCTTGCCTTTAAATATTATTAACATATATAAAGATATCACTTGACACAGACATCGCAGCGATTAAAAAAACAACAAAAAACATGCATGTCAGATCAAACATCTGGACAAATGTACATGGAACCGATGCATAACTAAATCCGACAAAAATCCAAAAGGGATTTTCTTTTCTAAAATCAATGATAGACATGTTCCTATCGTGGAAAAAAGTAACAAATGTTGATGAATAAGTAAATGATTTGTTGTTGTTTTTTTATTGTTTTCCACATGTCAACTGTTCTTTGAATGAAGTAACATCAGTCCTGCTGCTTATGCACACTCTTGTGGTTGGTGTGCTGTTGACCGGCTCTCTGCCGTGCCAGGATGGTCAGCAACAGTTGTTGAGACTGCTTCTTCCTGTGCTCCAGAACAACGTTGACTGCATAGAGCAGCAGGCTGAGAGCTGGGCTGACCGACAGACCCAGGACAGTCACAATGACCTGTACATCACTTGCCGACATCCACAACACTCCCACCAGAACCCTGCACGCCGTGGCGGACACCACTACGGCGAAGAGTCTTCTGGCGACGAGCAGCTCCAAGGTCCTTCCGCTAGAATCTGTCGCTATGATCAACGTCCGGTTCAGAGTCCAGCCGACCAAGCCTTGAGCTGCGACCATGACGGGACACAGACTGAAATGGAAGAGAAGCAGAAGAACAAAGTAATGAGATGGATGGTGACGAATGTGATTCAGGTCTAAAGAATGGGCGCTATGGTCTTTCCCTGGAGCGGGAACAGGCAGGCACAAGGCAGTGTGACCATAGAAACTCCAGCGCGGTGTTTCAAAGGACAGGGGAAGTGCGGCCACAAGAAGGCCAGTGATCCATGTCACCAAACTGACCAGGTGAGCTGATTTGGGGACAAAGCAGAAGCGGTTCAGGGAATCACACACCGCCGACGCTCTGTCCAGTGTCATCACACAGATCAGGAAGAAAGACACCTGAGCCGACAGGACGAACACCATTCCGGCAGACATGCATGTGACACTGGATCTCCAGAGGACGTCTTTCCACAAGTACGTACCCTGAAACATTCTATCCACTACCGTTATGATCATCAAATACGTGCCTCGTAAAATGTCAGACACACCCAAGTGCAGCAGAAACACCCCACAGCCAAATGACTGGAAGTGTTTCCGAACGATAACCCAGTAAAATAAGGCTGAAAGATTGCCACTCAGGGTGACAGTGGCAAGCAGGGCTAAAGAAATTCTGAGTACTTGACTCTGAAGTAGATGGTCGCAGGAAGACACAGGGTCAGACTGAGACTGACACCGATGTGGGTTAAACTGTTTGGGGAGCACAGCTGGGCAGCACAGCTTGTGGTTCGAGGATGTCACCGATTCCAGTTCTGTTAACTGGTAGAAAATATCTGGAGGAAACTGCTGGAGGGGCACTGCCAGAGGTCTAAAGAACGGACAGATTTCAGTGGCTGGAATCCTCCATCAACAATGTGGTTTAGACCAGTGTTGGACAGGTTTAACCTTTGGAGATGAACCAGAGTCCTTAACTTACTGGCATTCAATTCACTGATCGGAATTTCTGACAAATCTAGCACTATCAGATTTTCAAGCTCAACTATAGCTGGCACGCTGGAATGAAACTGAAGAGGGTTATCAGCTAAGATCAGAATTTCTACACTTTTCATCTTTTCCAAGTCGTCAGCTTGAAGGTGGGGTAGGCGATTTTGACTCAAGTCGAGACTTTTAAGGTTTGGAAGCTCCGGTGCTTGAACATGAAGCAAAAAACAATTGGATAAACTCACATGAATTAACATGGTGTTGAGCACCAAGTCCGTCAGGGTCAGGTTCGTTCCGTCAGCGTTTAAGAACCGGAGTTCCGGATGGTCGGCAGCAGCAAAACTGTGGCTGCAGTAAAACGCCATCCCGAAGCATCTGCAAGCAGGTGGGCAGGTGAAGTAACACAACAGCTCATCGTCATTCTGAGGGCACTGGCCATACCTGTCGTCACACATGTGCTCGGCGTGCAGGCACACACGGGCCTGGCGACAGCGGTAGTAACCAGGACACTCGTACGTCTCACAGTCTGCTTCATCTTCATGTTCTGGGCAGTCGTACACTTTGTTACACCTCAGGTAGACCGGCAGACAGTAGTAACCGGGAGAGAGACACTGGAAGTGAGTTGAGGGACAGGATGTGTTATGCTCAGCTGTGCGGAGAGGACTGATCACAAGCAGTCCCCTGGAATCCATGTCGACGATGGCTGGCGGAGGGTCAGTCCCTCCATACTGTTCACGATAATATGGTTTTTGCTTGCCACAATACTCCTCATCACTGCCCGAAACACACTGCTTCATGTAGTCACAACGCTGGTGCTGCGGTATACACTGGAAGCATATGGGAGTCAGTGTACAGTGTTGAACTGATTCAGACAAGCCTGTTGTAATCTAACTGTTCCAGTAGTCAGTTCTGTTCACTATTATTGGTTTCTCTCTGCTTATGGTTAAAAAAACACTATTAACATTTTATGATTTAAAACATTCAGCAGATTCTGTCTATGCATGAACCGCATCGAAATCTTTATCAGTACATGAGTGAAATCGTCAAAAATCTCCCATTTCTTTTCAACACCCCATTTATCTATCCAATATAGCTAATTTATACTCTGGTTGAAAGTTTAAGATTGTGCATTTAATGATAATATTATTTCATGGAAGACTGACCTTTTTCAAAAAGAAAATTTGCTTCCTGGTATTTCACAGTGAGCAGTCAATTTGTGGATGTTCACATTTCTTTTATGCTGACATCCACTGGTTGCATTCGAACGTTCCTCACCAGTTAAAGAATAAACCTTTAATACTGTAACTTTTGATGATGTCTGGCTACGTTCAGAAATCCTGTCTGAGGTCAGCATTGATTTCTTTCACCTCATGAAAGAAAATTAAGAGCATGAAACCCTTTGGTGCAGGGTGCAAAAACAAACATTCACGACCAAATATTCTGGATTTTCAAAAAGAAAAAGAAAAGAAAGAAAGAATCCAGCCGAGCTAACACTCTGAGGGAGGCACATTAGACTATACCCGTCATAGAAAAATGCAAAAACATATCCTTGAAGATAGTAAGATTATTAAGCTGGGGATCGGTGCATTTGCACGAGCCTTTTGTTACAAGGAATTTACACCAGTGCGTGAGGGTATTTCTTCGATGTTTTATTTATGAAGAGACAATGAAGATGGCTCTGAAACGTCCATGAAGGTAACACGACATTGTAAGCTGGCTCTCTTCTTATTTAACAAGCCTAAATTTCTGAAATGCACTGTTGGCAGGTTCACTTGTTGAATAACCAACCGTCACAGACAAGGCGTAGAACTACAGACTTCTCTAAACTTATCTTTCACAGAAAGTGTGGGGGCGGTGGGGGGGGGGGGGGGGGGGATTACAATTCACCAGCTATCACCCATTGGTCGCTGGTCTTCAGGTTCCTCCGAGCTGATCTCATCATTTTATGGAGCCACTCAAAGACATTGGGTTATCCCCTATACAGCAGACATGCTATTCTTTGGGGACCAGATGAATATCTGAATCTAGCTTTCTTAACCAATTTTTTTTTACCTCAGTAAGTGTTGGTGGATTTTCATTGAACTTTTCCTCTGGCGCTGCAGACTGCTGCAAGCTCTGGATTTCATGTGATGCTTCGCTCTGAGGGTGGGAATGTGTTATCCACGCATGCTGCTCAAGAGTGTCTGTGTTCACTGTAAATTATCTCTGATTTGGAATACTCGAATATGTATGTCATTAAAGTCCCTGAAGAAGGCATTGGAAGGTCGAACTAGTGGGAATATTTTGATGAGTCTGGTTGTTTTTATCTCTGTTTTATATGCGTTGATAGACAGATACAGAGATCGATAGATAGATAGACAGACAGATAGACATAGATAATATGGTGTTTTTATTTCTATCATACGTGCGTTTAGAGAGAGAGAGAGAGAGAGAGAGAGACAGAGACAGAGACAGAGACAGAGAGAACTGCAGAGACATTCTGCAAGAAAGGATCCAGGAATGTCTGTCGAACACTGGCGAGGAATGGAAAGCCTTCAAAGAATCCCTGTACAACGCTGCAGCTGACACCCTGGACTTTGTTGAACACAAACATAGAGACTGGATTGATCAAAACGACCCTGAGATCAACAAGCTCATTCAGATGGTAAACTCTTTACCCTTCGACGACTTTAGGCCAAGACTAAAGTATTTGATGCCCTTCTGAGAGAGTTCTTCTTTACTGATGACTGTGCACTGACTTCGCACCCTGAGTATATTTACATCAGTGGGTGTACTCCTAGAGTGGGCTGGGGACGCATGCACCTCTTGCTCCCTCAAGATTGTGACCGCATTTTCAATTTCAGGAACGGACACATGGTGCTGCCCTGAGACGCCGTCCAAGACCTGGACACCATGGAGGCTGCACGTCCTACAGTTAGGCAGAGGAAGTCCAGAATGGACAGTATCAACCACTGGACACGTCTCTATCAATTTACATCACCAAGCATCACTGAGGTCACAAAGCGTCTGTCAGAGAATCTAAACATAACTGGATATCATTGGAAGGTCAGGGTGACATTTGGAGGCAAGAATTATCGATCAGTTTAAAGAAACAGTCATGAAAGGCACTACCGACAGGTTTTGTTGTTGTTGTTGTTGTTTGTTTGGTTGTTTGTTTTGTTTTTCTTTTGCTTTATTTGTCTTCAACTATGAAGCTACATCAGTGGACATTACCGGCATCATATTGAGACAGAAGGGACACATTAAAAAAACACACACACAAAAAAAACCCTTCATGTTGACAGATGGTGCCTTACAGACCTGCATCACTTCAAAGGGGAGGGGGGGGGGGGGGGGGGGGGGCTGAAACTAGATAACCTATGCATCAAGTTGACAATAGTTCAGACGAAAGTCGTATTTTTGTAACGGTGATCGGAAACCAGTTGGTTATTTCTGCTGAATGACTGTTCTAGTCATTTCTAGTAATATTATTTCCGCCTGCAGTCACATCACTTTGATGAAACTATTCTACTCTTTAAGTTTTGTAACACAAAGGGCATCACCATCGACTGCCACGTACCTGATGCTTGTACTCTTCTTCGCAGTCGAAGGTGAGGTGCGAGATGCACGGGGAATGCACACAGAAGTCCTCGTCACTGTGATCACTGCAGTCAGGTCGGTGGTCACACACCAACATGTAAGGCACTTCCTGTACCTGATTTTTGCACGAGAAGGACGGGGGAGCGGGATGGTCAAAGAAAGACAGGCACGTCTCACGTGCTCCCAGCAAGGAGCTCACCAAACAATCGCTTTCTACGTCACACGCCAGGAACTCATGCGTCACATGCAACTCATTTGCATACCGTCGCTCAGAGGGGCACGTCACGTGGGACATTGGAAAGACCGCGTGACCGTAAGGCGGGAAACGGACCGATTTCTGATCGGAGAATTTGGATGAGGTTCTTGGTTTGAATTCACAAAGCGCAACAGTTTTGGCTTTTATTTGACATTTGTTCCCACACTCTGTAAATCTTCCCGTGTCCCTGGCCTGACGTTCAGGCATGAAGAAACCACAGTAAGGTCCAGGAGGTGGCGATCTTATGTAGGATATTGCACTCCTCAAGAGTCGGGTGAAAAATGCTGTGCTTTGATCTTCCCATTGCCCAAACAACTCGTACCTGCGGGGCTAAACTTCTTCGGTTTTCTCTCTCTCTCTCTCTCTCTCTCTCTCTCTCTCTTCTCTCTCTCTCTCTGGTGAGTGAGTTAGTGTCTGCCTCTGTGTGTGTGTGTGTGTGTGTGTGTGTGTGTGTGTTTGCGCGCGTGCATGCGTGCGTGAGTGTGTATATGTGTGTATGTGCATGTGTGTGTGTGTGTGTGTGTGTGTGTGTGTGTGTGTGTGTGTGTGTAAGTGTGCGTTTGAAACGTGGAGGGGTGGAGAGGGTGATTACAGACAGCATGAGGAGACTTGGGGGAGGGGGGGGGGGTAAGGGATGCAAGTGGATGAAACTCGAATGCTTGGTCCCAATCTTCCAAGCTGGGCCCATAGCAAACTCAGCCCTGGGTAGGAGCCGACTGGGCAGAAAAGTCCAATAAATAAATGGCTCTGATGGGTCTCGAATTCAGGACCCCCAAACCGGGAGTCCATCAACCCTATCAATGTTGCTCATACCTGTCCATCATGCTGTCAGCAGTATACTGAAAATTTTGAATTGTGGATCTATATATGTTAGCTTATATCGTACGTAGATATTGTAGGGCTTACTTCCCTTCCAATCCTTGGCAAAAAGGTGCAGATTTTCGCTGATGTCGATTTACTAAAAATAAAAAAGAAAAAAAAAAGAAAAAGAAAAAAGGTCATATAAAGTATGCATGAATTCAAAGCCCGAAGAAGGTTACATCTAATGAATTGCACATAAGTCAGCATAACATGAATCGCATCGGTCTACACAAAATCATTTGAGCAGAAGAACGCAGTAGGTTTTGCAACGCCAACATTCTGAAAACGCGCATGGTGCATTTCTAATTTTTTTTTTCCCATGGCAAAAGGCACAATTCTACAACTGGCAGGCAATGTCGGAATTCTGAAAAATGCCTAGCTAATTCTAAAATTGCCCACCATTCCTGGAATGTTCAGTATATTACCAGTGCTAGCTTTTGTGAGACCCCAGTCAAGCATAGCCTTGGTTAATCCACGTCATCAGAGTTTGTCGTAGCTTCCCTAACGTGCTAATTACAGTTGGTGGAATGCTAGTGAAAGCCAATATAGATTCTAGAAAAGAAAGACAGGAATCCTCTTCAGGAAACGTTCTGATCTTAAGAACACCAAAGAGGTCGAAACGCGACCTGTTTTATCTTGTAATTTGTTTGCCCCCTTAGTTCAGCGGAATAACAACATTTTGACGTCTCTTTGCCAAGGATGTTAAAAACTCCCTCGGCGAATAACACAGTAATCCAGAAACAAAAGAATCAATGGGACCTACACAAACGAGACGCATGCACATACCTGTCTCAACTTACATGGGACTGACATAAACCTCAAAAGTCGAAATCCCAAAGAAAGCCAATTCCTCAGACCGCAGAGACATGTAGCGCACCATCATGTCCCACTCTCTCTCCGTGTTCAGACTGGACAAAGTCCCTCCTCGTCGGATACACTCCATGGCAGCTTCGTACCACGCCGTCATCGTGGGAGTACGAACAACTTGGTGACAGCTGTCGGTCAGCCATAGATGACCCACGTCACACAGTTCAGCATTGGTGTAAGGACAAAGTTCTTCGTCCTCCCCACGAAGACAGTTCCACCTGCTGTTACAAGGAAAGTGGCCGGCAAACTCCTTCCAAAAAGGCACGGAACAGTTCCAGATATTACCCTTATCGTAGAAATCGTCTTCACCGAATCGGTTCATAGTCAGTGTGACATCTTCGCTCACCTTCTTCAGAAGCCGTGACGAAGGATGCACGGTGAACTTCATCCGGAAGCCCTCGTCAAGCTTCTCGTTGGTGGACCCTGTCACGAAATGTAAGTGTATACCCCGGGTGTAGATGGTCTGTTGGGGTGGATCCTTGATGCACGTGAACTGATTCTTCAGCTGCATTGACTCGTGGCGGCCTTCGTACAGTGTCAGCGTGGTCCAGAACCAGCAGTTTGACAGCGAAATTTCTGGGAAGCTGACCATGACTGCCGAACCGTTCGGGACCTCCAGGGCTGCCCAGCTTTCCAGACCAGTGGAGTGAGGTGTGGCCCCATCCCACAGGGGAGACTGGATATAGCCTGGAAAGGATAGGTGGAAAAAGTAGACAACATGTACATCGCTTGTTTTGTCACACTTATCGTGAAAGGTAAAACAAAAAAAAATAAAGGAATACAGGCGTTTTCGTATATTAAAAACATACTTGCGCATACATTCTCCCTCTCTCTCTCTCTCTCTCTCTCTCTCTCTCTCTCTCTCTCTCTCTCTCTCTCTCTCATACACACACACACACACACACACACACACACACCACACACACACACACACATACACACACTTACACACACACACATACACGCGCGCGCACGCACGCACGCAAACATACATACACACGCGCGCGCGCACACACACACACACACACACACACACACACACACACACACGCACGCACGCACGCACGCACGCACGCACGCACGCACGCACGCACGTACGCACGCGCACACACACACACACACACACACACACACACACACACACACACACACACACACACACACACACACACACACACGATAGTATTCAAGTACGCAAACGCACAGACGCACATTTGTACGCGCACATGCACAATGTACTTTTATCTCATGAATACTGTAACCTTTATTCCTTGTTTTATTTTTTTTTTTCTTCCGCTTGAAAGTGGTATGAATGTGTCAGCAAACCAAACATCAGTATGTGAGCTCATCACAATGAGCTGTGTGTGTATTTCCTGACCTATACTGAGAGTTGCGCAAACAACAGCAGCGCTAGCCAGACTAAGACCTGTCTGGAATGACAGAAACATCACAATCGGTTCCAAGATCAGACGGTTGCGCTCCATGGTTATTGCCATATTTCTCCATGCCTGCGAGACGTGGACTCTGACAGCTGAACTTGAAAGAAGGTATCAGACATTAGAGATGAGATACTTCCGCAAGATCCTTGCCATCTCATACAAAGACCACATTACCAACTTGGAGGTCCGGACCAGAGTAAGGCAAGCCATTGGACCATACGAAGACCTGTTGTCCACAGAGTAAAGAAGGACAATGAGATGGTATGGTCATGTATCAAGATCAACAGGACTTGCCAATACCATTCTACAAGGAACAGTGCAAGGAGGCAGAAGGAGAGGAAGACAGAAAAAGAGATGGGAGGACAACATCAGTGCATGGACTGGCCTCACACTCAGCAACTGTCTAAGAGCGTCTGAGAACCGGGAGGAGTGGAGGAAGCTGGTTGCGAAGTCTTCTGTGGCGCCCCAACGGTCTTCAAGACTCCGGGATAGGTGATAGGTGATAGGTGAAAAGTGATAGGTGACAAGTGATAGGTGACTAGTGATAGGTGATAGGTGAAAGATGAGAGTTCAATCACTTTTAATGAGCTGTGTGTGTATTTTTCTAACCTGTGTTGAGAATTCAACCTGTCTTGATCATCTATGTGTGCTTTTGAACCTATGTTGATAGTGGACTCCTACGGGGTGACAACGCTGATGTGGTGCTTGCGGTCAGCTGAGCTATAAACAGCATTAACTGAACTGAATCGAGTCGGGAAAGGGGACCATGGCCACTGGGCGTGGCACAGGGGTCTGCGTCGCACGTTGTGTGGAGAACCAGTGTGCAGTGTCCAGCCCATCATGATCTACGGCGTCAAACCTGGCCACAGGGTGCAGAACTGCAGATACAGCTTTGGGGCAGCCGTCAAGACCTCGAGAAGACTGTAGGTTTTCATCGTGGAGACAGTATTGAAGATCTGACGCAACCCCACCCCCCACTCCCCACAAAAAAAAATAAAAAAAAATAAAATAAAATAAATCGAACGCAGAAGTGTTGAGAACCCTAATCTACCACCCCCATCACAGATCTCACTTCCCTTCTTCTCCCTCCATCCCCCTTCACCTCCCTATCCCCCTACCCTCCCCCCTCTACCCCGTCCACCAGCCCCTTTCCCTTCCCACCGTAACAACAAGCACACACAAAAAAAAAAAAAAACTAACCTGAATGATTCGACTGACGACGAACGTCCAGCTGAGGCTGCTGTGACAATGACACAAAGGTGATGTTCAGTGGAGTAAAGAACGTGATAAATGTACGATGAGAGATCGTCACGGTCACATCGTGAGTCATGCTGAAAGCGTATGGAGGATTATTCCATTGCCACTGCGAGATGGTTCGTAGATTGTGCTTCACAGGCCTTGATGGCCTCACTTCATGGATCCTGACATCCAGGCCCACTATGTCATACCTGGGAGGAACGTCAAACCGCAGGACGCTGGATGGAGGTGTTAGCAGACGGACCCGGCATTGGCCTCTGTCCCCCGGTGTGAGGGAGTCGTTGAGGTGGATGCTTCCCGATCGGACGTGGAACTGCAGAGACAGGGAACGGTTGAGGCAGTTCAGGACGAGGTCAGTCCCAAGGTCAAGGTTTCTGTTGCTCGGGGTCACGTTTATCGTGGCGCTAGTTGTGCTTTTCCTGTGGGAAGGAAAAAAGTTCGTTTTAAATAACGATAGCGTGAAATAGTGTGGGATAGCTAATCACAGCATAGCACATGCATAGCGTACCGAGGCTTCTGTCCTTCACATACTACTAGACTGCCCAATGTTAAGAGGGCGACACAAATTAAAAGGTATAACTACTGCATATGTTGAAACCATTGACCATATCTTATGTGACACGTGTATTACGACATCGCACACGTTCTTGCCCAGTCAGAGCTGAGCAGACTGATGTGATTTTGTTAAAGTGTTTTTCAGAAGTGTTCTTAGTGGAGTGTCTATATCCTAACACGTGAATGAGAGAGGTGAGAGAGAAAATGACCAGAGACAGTAGGTCTGACATTCTCAGTGATCTCTGTTGCCTTTTAATATCGTCAAATAGCATCGATGATAAACAGACGTTAAAATAACCACTGAACTGAACTGAAAGCAGTTCCCACAGTACATTGCTAGAGTTAAGTTCTGCAGTCATAGCCGGGTCCTGAAGTACATAAACACATATATTCGTTGTCGATCACGACTGAATGAGATTTAAATCTAAATGATAATAATAGCAATGGTACTGGCATTGTACTATGATACTGCATAGCATAATAAACAAAGCAAAGAACACTAAAAGAGCTTATACTTCAACCAGGGTTTTATCCTTTGACAGTTGAGGAGTGAAAACAGAAATGGTAATAAGGGAGCTGACTGGTAAAGAAGTTACTTCCCTCGAATGTTGTAACCAGAATTTGCGTAACATGGAATATCGAAGTTTGTATCAACAGACTGTTTTCATATTCGATGAAAATATATTACTTCAGGATTAGTTATAATAATAACAAAAATATTTATTTTGTTTACGTTTAGTAAGACTTTGCTATGATCTGATCAATAATGTGAACAAACTCTGGACGTGTTTTTCCTCGCCAGACGAAGTAGTCGCGGGTATGGGTCAAAGAGTAGTTACTCCCCTTGCATTGTATTAAAACTGGTCGACCTGTCCTGTATCAGCTGTTTGATCATGATCCATCAGCAGTTACTCCCTTGCATTGTATTAAACTGACTGACCTGTCCTGGATCAGCTGTTTAATCCTGATCCATCACACGGATCCATCCGATCATGTCAAGGGTTTGTTTGTAGGTCGCATTCCATTTTTCATTAAGTTTGATCAAGATCACTTCTGTGGTGTGTGTGTGTGTGTGTGTGTGTGTGTGTGTGTGTGTGTGTGTG
>JAMYXO010000946.1:0-12500 GCA_033310375.1 Conus canariensis
TATACAAAAACGTATACGTTGTATTTTTAAATTTACCATTCTAAAATACAGACGTTTCGAAGAGATCTTATTCGGGTGTATAAAATAATAAAAAATTTTAAAAGATTTAAATGTTAATAAATTCTTCAGTTTTATATGCACGATTAAAAAGGCACTTGTTTAAAATTTTTTTTTTAATTACACCCGTACAAACCTTCAAAAATAACATTTAGCAAAAGAGTTTTCAACTTTGGGAATACTTTCAGTAACTCTAAAAATGCACCGATATTAATCAATTAAAAATTACTAGCAGAGACCCAAATTGTTAGTTAGGAAATTTGATGTTATTAGTATTGGAAAATTTTGCATGCATAAAGCAGCCTGAAATTTTGTTATATGTAAAGATGGGACGTAAAAAAGGTCGTGAGAGCCTAACCTGTCCCTATTTTATATATACAAAAAACTACAACTATATACTACTTTATTTATTTAAGCAGGACCGACTTGCGCTTTTTTTAAAACCCAACACAAAAAAACCCAAATCTTTTATGCCCCCAAAAAGCCGTTTGTATCGATACGAATTCTCGTCTGGCAGCCCCAGCAAAACCCCATGCAGGGGTCAATCCCCGTCAGTACTAAACCCTGTTGCTTCGTCTGGCAGAAAATGTGTTGAACCAGTGCAGCATCGATCTGTTGGTGCATGTACACCGACTCACCACAGGCTGTATTTCATACTGCAGGACAGGATGTTGGGTTTAAGCGGTGTGCCATCGCTGGTCCAGCCGACGTCAACATGTCATCAGCCGTTTGAAGGGGAAAAATTTCTTTTCTGTCCCCCTTCCCCTGTCCCCTAAATTTTAAAAAAAAAACACACAACAACACCCACACAACACACACACACACACATCTATATATATATATTATATTTATATTTATATTTTATATGCATAATACATACATACATACTATACACTACTCAAAACAATTAAATCCCCCTTAGGAAAACTGCTGTCTTCGAAAGAAAACAAAGTGAAATAATTTAATATTGAATATTTTATTTTTATTTTTCCCCCAACCATTAAATTTATTCAAACCGTGACAAAAAAATTTTCTTTGTTTTACACTTGATTTAAAAAAGGATACCCCAAAATGAAAAGTAAAAGAGTCTTGGGGTTTAGATTTTCGCGGTAGGGGGAAACCGGTCAGGCGGCCTTCAAACGGTTAGGGGGGTCCTGTGACGTAGGTTTGAACCCCCCCACACCATCACGGACCCCCCCCATACGGTCATGCTCCCTGACGGCAGCGTCAACGTAGCGTTTCCCAGGACGTCGCCAGACGCGAACCCGCCCGTCGTTGAACCTGAGGGTGAACCTTGACTCGTCTGTGAAGAGTACTGTTGCCCATTCAGCTCTTGTCCACCTTCTATGACATGCTGCCCAGGGCCCCACGATGAGCTCGATGCGGGGGGTCAGTATTGATCTCACTGCTGGGGACCTTGACTCAAGTTTGGCGTCGTGGAGCCGTTCCGAACTGTCGGGTACTGACGTTGACGTTGCTGGCTTGTCGTAGCTGGTCTCGGAGTACTGTGGCACTGGCTGAACGGTCTCTCAGACAAGCGATAACATGAACTGATCCTGCTGTCTGGAGGTGCTTCTCGTCCGTCCACGTCCCTGCTGTTCTTCAACACTTCCAGTGTTAAGCCAACGGTTCTCTGGCCTCAGAATGACTGGGTTACTCACTCCAAGCCGTCGACCAATCTCCCTCAAGCCAAAACCTTCTTGGTACCATGCTACGCTTTCCTCTGTCGGTGTTGCTTAGTCCGTTGTCTCGCAGGGATGGTTAAATCTTCCTAAATTTCGCGACTTTTTATACCCGTCAAATGTTAAAAATTTTCCCCAAATTTGCCAGAAAAAGGGCCTTGCCACGGGGCATACATTTTTTTTCTTGCTGTTTCTGGTCAAAAACCCCGGAAAACGCCCCAAGTTCGATAATTTCTCGGATTTTTTTGCCTCGGAAAAAGGGCGCGGGGAGATAACGCGACCGACTTTAAATTTAAAAAAAAATGCACGAGGAGTAGTAAATTTTTAGAAAGGAGGGGAAGCTTACCAGCAGATTTATTCAATTTCAATATTAATTTGGGTTTTTCAAGGGTTTTTTAAAAATTGCAAAACAAAAATTAGGGTTTGGGACTTCAAATTTTTTTAGTAAATAAAAATAAGAAAATTTCCGGAAAAAAGGTGGCCCGAGTTGGGTTTAAAACGTTTTGCCTTTTCCAAACCAAACGTGGAAAGTGCGTGGGGTTTGGCCCCGCCTTTCTCGCCCTTTCTTTCCCAGTTTGAAGGGCAAAAACGAATGAAGTCAAATCCTTTGGGTGGGGGTATAAGCAGCCCGGAACCCCTTGGGGCCTTCCCGGCCCCCTTTTCACCCTTAAAAACCCAAAGCCGTTGAAAATCGAAAAGGCAGGGGGGGGCCCCCCCTTGGGCCCCGGCCCCCCAAAAAAATGAATGTTGAAGTTGCCGGCTGGTATTTCTTTCCAAGCCAACCCAAAAAAATTGGTTTCCAGAACTGTTGTCGGGGCCAAACGTTCACCGGGGGGAAAAAGGGAAACGGAAGGGGCCCCTTTGTGGGGAAAAAATGGGGGAAAAAAAGGGGGATAAAAGAAAAAATTAAAAGGGAAACCGATGAATGGCGCCCGTAGGTCTTCTCTTCGGCCCGGGTTACCTGGGTAAGGGAGCCCGTTGAGTGAGTGAGGTAGGGGGTGTTTAATGTAAAGCGCCCAGAGCGTTGGTTTTGGGGCCGGGGTAAAGGGGCTTAAAAAAATCCCCCAAAATAATTTAAAATTTTAAAAATAATTTTATTTAAGTGGTTTGGGGGAAGAGAGGGAGGGTTTTCAACTGAAAAAACAAAGATACATGTTTCGCGTGCGTGCGAACGGCGCGGGGCCCGCCCGCGCGGTTTTGGTGTGTGGTGTGTGTGTGTGTGTTTGTGTGAGGAAAAGAGGAGAGAGAAAAGGGAAGGGGGGTGGGAGGTAGGGGGGAAAAGTACTTGTTGCTGGTCTTTTTTTTTCTTCTTTTTTTTTTTAAAGTTTACCCAAAACTGTCCTGAAACTTAAACAAAAAGACCATATGATGATTATAAGCCATGATGTGACGACGACGGGCGAGACGGGGCCCACGAGGGCGACCCCCGACGAATGATGATTTATAGAAGGGAAAAAATTAAAAATTTAAAAAGCCCAAAGAAAAGTTTGTTTTTTTTAGCCTAAAAAGAATGTTTTTTATTTGGATAGTTCCCCCCCTTTAAGGTCTTTTTGGGGTAAACTGGCAAACTTCCCGGGGGCATAAACCAAAAATGTCATCTGCCCGGTTTCAAAAATTTTAAATGGCACCGGGGCCTTTTTTCAAATTTTAATTTTTAAATTGCCAAAAACGGCCCAAATTTCCACTTACCCCCCGGGGGGGGTCTATAACACACCACACCCCCACACACACCCACAAACACACAACAACACCACACACAACCTATTTAAAATAATCTAAAATCCCCAAAAGGGGCCCCGCGAAAACCCCAAAAACCCCCCACAAAACACAAACACACCCCAAAACCCACACCCACCACACACACTCCCCGCACCCCCTTTCCCCTCTGCCCCCTTCCCCCTTTTTATTCCCCCTTTTCCCCCCTCAAACCCCCCCCTCCCCCCTTCCCCAAACCCCCCCCCCACCCCTAACAAAAAGGGAAATGGCCCCGAAAACCCACCCCCCGACAGCACCCTCTAAACCCCCCCCCAACGTTCCGGCGGCGGCCCGGACACAAACCCCCCCAAAAACAACAAAGGGGCAACACAAACCAACCCTTGAAGACCGGGGTGGAAGGGAAAGAAAACAACGCACAAACAACACCCAACCAATTCCCCAAACACCCCACCCCCACCAAAAACCTTCTTTAGTTTTTTCCCCCGCGCCCCTGGGGTTTTTTTCTCATTTCAAACCCCAACGCCCTTATCTGGGCAAAATGCTGTGAAGCTTTTATGAAAACTCTCCCCTTTCCCCCCCCCCCTCCTACCCCACCTGTGCCCCAAAACCCCCCTTTTTTTCCCCACCCCCTTCCCCCCCTTTCCCCTTCTTCTTGGGACTGTTCCCCATCAATTTTGGTCGCCTCGTTTTTTGAAACATTTCAAACACACGTGTTTTGTTTAAAAAATCTCCCCTTTCCTTTCTCGGGCTCCCGTGGAAAACCCCTGTCGGGCCCCCTTTTCAAGTCCTCTCCTTCTCTCCTCTTCCTCTCTCCTCTCTCTCTCTCTCTCTAAGATCACACACCCGGTCGCCGGACCACACCCCCCACCCCCCCCAAAACCAAATACACACCGCCCCAGCCCCCCGCACACCAACCAAACACACACACAAGGAGACACAAAACCCAAACAAAAAAAAGGGGGCCCCCCCTCCCCAAAAGCCGGGGGGGGCCCCCAAAACCAAACCCCCCCAAAAAAAAAAACCAAAGACCAAAAAAAACCAAACACCCCCCCCCCAACCCCACCCCCCCAACACACACACACACACCACACACACCACAAAGATTTTGTAATAGGGGAACCTGACCCACGGGGGGGTTTTTTCAGTCGTTTATGAATAACCCGCCCAAGGGGGTTGTTCTGGGGGAGGGTGTGGGGCGTTTGGGGGGGGTTGCCCCCCCCCCCCCCCCCCCCCCTTTTTTTCCCCCCCCCCCCCGTTTATTTGTGGGTGTTTGCCCCCGGTTTTTTTTTTTTTTTTTTTTTTTTTTTTTTTTTTTTTTTTTTTTTTTTTTTTTTTTTTTTTTTTTTTTTTTTTTTTTTTTTTTTTTTTTTTTTTTTTTTTTTTTTTTTTTTTTTTTTTTTTTTTTTTTTTTTTTTTTTTTTTTTTTTTTTTTTTTTTTTTTTTTTTTTTTTTTTTTTTTTTCCCCCCCCCCCCCCCCCCCCCCCCCCCCCCCCCCCCCCCCCCCCCCCCCCCCCCCCCCCCCCCCCCCCCCCCCCCCCCCCCCCCCCCCCCCCCCCCCCCCCCCCCCCCCCCCCCCCCCCCCCCCCCCCCCCCCCCCCCCCCCCCCCCCCCCCCCCCCCCCCCCCCCCCCCCCCCCCCCCCCCCCCCCCCCCCCCCCCCCCCCCCCCCCCCCCCCCCCCCCCCCCCCCCCCCCCCCCCCCCCCCCCCCCCCCCCCCCCCCCCCCCCCCCCCCCCCCCCCCCCCCCCCCCCCCCCCCCCCCCCCCCCCCCCCCCCCCCCCCCCCCCCCCCCCCCCCCCCCCCCCCCCCCCCCCCCCCCCCCCCCCCCCCCCCCCCCCCCCCCCCCCCCCCCCCCCCCCCCCCCCCCCCCCCCCCCCCCCCCCCCCCCCCCCCCCCCCCCCCCCCCCCCCCCCCCCCCCCCCCCCCCCCCCCCCCCCCCCCCCCCCCCCCCCCCCCCCCCCCCCCCCCCCCCCCCCCCCCCCCCCCCCCCCCCCCCCCCCCCCCCCCCCCCCCCCCCCCCCCCCCCCCCCCCCCCCCCCCCCCCCCCCCCCCCCCCCCCCCCCCCCCCCCCCCCCCCCCCCCCCCCCCCCCCCCCACACACACACGCCCCAAAACACACCCCCACACCCCACACAACAAACAGAAACACAGCAACAACCACACCACACACACCACACAGGACACACCCAACCACACACACAACACACACACACACCCCGCCCGCCCCCACCCACACCCAAACCACACAACCCCACCCACACACACACAACACCCCCCCCCAAAACCACTGTGAACTTCGCCCTATCCGGTACCAATCTGACATTTTAAACATGCGTTAATGATTAGAACGCGCACGATAAGTGTTTGGTCTGCGCGTTAGCCGTTCGCGTGCACGAGGAATCTGTATGTTTCGCGGCGCTCGCGCGCGCCGCGCAACTCGTGTGTGTGTGTGCGCGTGGCGCGTGCGTGCTGCGCGCTGATGTGTTGCATATGTTTTTTGTTGTGTGTTGCTATTTGACAGTGGCAGAGAAAGTGACACACACATGCACGATCTTCGGCACTTACGCATGCACACACACACACCACACACACAACACCCACACACACACCACACGACGACACACACACACGACGAATGAATAAAATAAATGTTTGAGATAGACAGACAGACAGACAGAGAAGACAGAGAGAGACAGGAGAGAGAGAGAGAGCAGAGAGAGAGAGAGAGAGAGAGAGAGAGACAGAACAGACAGACAGACAGACAGGGACAAGAGAGATAGGAATACAGAGATAGAGAGAGACATAGACAGTGAGGACGAGTAACAAGAAAGAAGAAAAGTACACAGAGGACACAGACAGACAGGGAGATGGTCCGACCTTATCCGAGAGCCAGGAGAAGCGGGTAGGAGGCAGTTGGTGCTTGAATGCAAGTGGCAGCTACTGAACACAGAGTTCTTATTGTACACTGGATAATCAATGTGTCTTATCTGCCGACTAGCCTGAAATCACTGTCTTCACGCCTCACTCTGCACTCATGAGATAATAATGTGAGGAATTGAACACAGAGAAGACAAAGAAATAGAGCGGGAACGGCTAGAAAAATGGAATGGACAAAAGAAAAAAAAACAGAAAGAAAAGAAAAGGACAAATCACAGACATATACACGGACGCGCGCGACGCGCGCCGCGCTGCGCGCGCACACACACACACAACACACACACAACACACACACCACACACACACACACGCACACACACACACACACACTAAAGAAGACGATGAATTAAAACGGAAATGGAGCAAAGGAAGAAAAAAAGGAAAAAGAAAAAAAAGAAGTGGAAAGAAAAAGAAGCAGGAAAGAATGAAAAGAAAATATGGAGGGGGTGGAAGAATGAAAAAACTAATAGAAAAGGAAAGAAAGAAAGAAGAATGGAAATGACTAAAGAAGAGAGAACGAGAACAAGGATGAAAAAAGACAGAAAGAAGACAGAAAGGAAAGACGAATGAAAAAAGAGAGAAATACGGTAGTTAAATTCGTTAGGCGCTCAAACCACTGTGTGTTTGGATCGTGAAATAATATCTCTAAAAAACCACATTCAGACTACGTTACTGATTACCTGACGTCCTTCAAGATCATGCAGTATGGGACCTTCCTCGTATAACACCATCCGAATAAAAATTCTCCTCCATATAATGGACGTATGTACGAGGGTAATAGTGAGTTGATGTGACTGAGTGATGAGTGAGGTGAAATACAAGTGTGTGTGTGTGGGTGTGTGTGTGTGTTGTGTGTGGTGTGTGTGTGTGTGTGTGTGTGTGTGTGTGTTCCATACGTTACTATTTATAGAACACATAGAAATGTCATATAAACCAATGGACTGTGGGTGAAGGGGGGGGGGAGATGGTGTTACTGAATAAAACGAAGCATCGTTGAGCTTTTCACCCTATTTCCTGTTTACAATGCAGTAAGGTTCGATGGTTTTCGGTAAAAAGAAAAAGATGCGAGTGGGGGAAGCAGCATAGAGAGAGAGAGAGAAGAGTGAGAGACGAGAGAGAGAGAAGAGAGAGAGAGGTAGGAGGGGAGAGAGAGAGAGTTTGGAGGGAAGGACGGTGGGAGGGAGAGGGATAAGAGAGGCGTATAGAGGGGTGAGCTCTGTTTACGGACTGGGTGGGAAACGGGTGTAGGTAAGCTACATTTTAGGGAATAAACTGTGTGTTGTGTGTGTGTGTGTGTTGTGTGGTGTGGGTGTGTGTGTGTGTGTGGTGTGTTGAGGTGTAGTGAGTGAGTTGTGTGTGTGTGTGTGTGTGTGTGTTGTGTGTGTGTGTGTGGTGTGTGTGTGTTGTGTGATGTTCGAGTTCCACATGGTTTACTGCAAGACCAATGCTATTCATGTCGTTACAAACTACCACCTTTTAATGCGGCTAGTAAACTTCCCATGATCCATCCCCCTTTGTTGCAATAATCGGCTTTTTTTTGACATTTTCTGCAAAATAATATTTAAACTACAAGTCATACTCAAGATGACCTATGCGGACTAATACCTTGCTGGACAGTCTGCTTTTATATACTGTTCAGATTTTACTGTCCATAACACCTGAATATACAGGGTTTCGTTTTCTTTGATTTTTTTCAGTTCGGTTTTTTTCATGCCGCCGCAAGCGTACATTGCTGATAGACAATGACCTGTTAGCTTCATCTTCTTTTTTACTTTATTGCCCCGCTGACAGAACCACGCTTCATTATAAAGTGCCATTGCCATTTTTGATTCAACTACAGTACTTCATATATGCTCATGACGTGAATCAAGTTATTCAAAGCCTGTTGATCCTGGTGGTTATGTTGTATATGTGTTTCACGAATGTTTGTCGAATAATTTTTTAGTTGTTGCAATGAACACTTATCTTTATAAAGTTATACTGTCATCATTGTTAATGCGATGTGTGTGTGTGTGGCGTGCGTGCGTAGTGTGCTTGAGTGTGTGTGTGTGTGTGTGTGTGTGTGTGTGTGTGTGTGCGCGCGGCGCGCGCGCGTGTGTGTGGTGAGAGTGACAGACAGAGACTGACAGACAGACAGGCAGACTGAACAAACAGACAACAGTGCAGACTGACCAGAAAGCAGAATAGACAGAGAACAGCAGACAGAGATTCCCATCAAATAAAATACACTTATAAAACAGTATTCGATGTCAAAACAATAATATCGTGTTTTTTTTTTTTTCCTGTGGCCATTCAACAAACACACAACTCCGACAAGATATGGCCACCAATCCTAAGAAGTTTTAAGGTAGGCTACTCTCGGCGATGTCGATTATTCCGACACATTTATTAACATAGATTCAAAGACAGTGAAGGAAGAAGAAGAATTGACAAAGCTTAAAGAACACAATCTCATAATCATTCAGCCTTCCTCCCACTTAAAAATGATACCCATACTTTTAGTACCATCCATATGAAGAAAGAATAGCCTCTTTAATTGCTAGAGTGAAGAATTTTCTCGCTGCTTTTCGTGTGTGTGTGTGTGTGTTGTGTGGTGTGGTGTGTGTGTGAGTGTGGTGTGTGTGTTGAGTGCGTGTGTGTTTTTTAGTGTATCCACAGATTAAAAAGCGCCCCCTGGATTGAGTACATACTTGTAGCAGAATGTCACCCTTTTACATAGCGACCTACAGCCCTGGGGAAAATACAAAATAAAACGTTCTGCCAGAAGGCACAAGCAGAGTGATATTAAGGTTACTGGGTGGATCAGTCCAGAGAAAACGTTATTTGGAAAATACAAGAAGATAAAAAAAAAGTTAAATGTCGGTCTGAAAGTGGGATAGAGTCACCTCGGACATCTTTACTGTATAATTAAGTAACGGGCCAATACTACGTGGTTCCCATGTACCTTTATTAGAAGGGTGGGGTTGGAGGGCTAAAAGACGGTAGAGGTGGAAACATTTTTATCGACGTCCTCTGTGTGCTTGCGTGCGTGTGTGGTGTGTGTGAGTGTGTGTGTGTGTGTGTGTGTGTGTGTGTGTGTGTGTGTGTGTGGCCGGACTTGTCAGAAAACGAAAAGATTCAGTAGTGGATTTTGGAAGACGGAACAGATAAAGGTCTGCATTTCAATGATAGAAAAGAAGGTGGGGGGGGGGGTGGGGGGGGGGGGGGCCCTATGTGACAGTGTATAATATAGCTCAGCGCGAGCACAGCGGGTCCTATATTTCTCTACGACGCGTTCACACACACACACACACAACCACACACACACACACACACACACACACACACACACACACACACTACACACACACACACTCTCTCTCTCTCTTCTCTCTCTCTCACCTCTCTCTATCTATCTATCAATCTCCTGACATTGTCCTGCTGTGTTTTCACACCCTAACTAAAACATCGCAGGCATCGATCAAAAAAAAAAAAAAAAAAAAAAAAAAGAATGACACCCTGTTGCCAACTCAACATACCCATCTTTCCGGACAGGAAACCCGTTAGTCTACTGCGGCAGGAGGGACGGAAGGGGGAGTTGGCAGGATAAGGGGGGAGAAGTGATTCCCCTCCTTTCTTCCCTACCCACTCATCCCCCCCACCGCACCCCACCCCCGGCCAAACCCTTCTGCCCCACCAACGCTCCCTAGCCGCTTGTAGTGTATTGTCGTGTCCGCGGACTCTGTCACTATCAGTGTGGATTGTTTGCCCATTCAGTGGATCAGACCTCGTGTTCTTTTCCTCGACAGCCGTGGATTGGTCCTCTTTGCGTGACGCCGTTTTAAGGCGTGTGTGTGAGTTGTGTGTGTTTGTGTTTGTGTGTGTGTGTGTGGTGGTTGTGTTGTTGTGTGTGCGCGCGCGCGCCGCGTGCGTGCGTGTGTGTGGTGTTGTAGTGTCGTATGTGTGTGTGTGTGTGTGTGTGTGTGAGGTGGTGGTGAGAGAGAGAAGAGAGAGAGAGAGAGAGAGAGAGAGAAAATGTGTTGTGTGTGTGTTTGTGTGGTGTGTGTGTGTGTGTGTGTGTGCCTACGACTTTTCACTTTCATGAGAATAAACAATAATATTCACACACAAACAGATATTTTAACCTGCCGTAGCTAAATATCACCACATGTAACTCGAAACTCAAACTAACGGCAGGAGCATTCAAGCTGATGTTCATTCTCGAGAAACATGAATGCGTCATACAGAGATATCCCAAAAAGTGTGGAAGGGATCTTCCAACAACACAGTGACAAACGCCAGAACACAACACACACACACACACACACTCACCTACCACACACACACACTCTCTCTCTCTCTCTCTCTCTCTAACGCGTGCGCACTCACGCACGCACAACACACACACACACAACCACACACACACACACACACACACACACTCACACACATTTTACGATGGGCAACAAAATGCAAGCTGGGTGATCGGACTGGACTTTCGTCGTCGATGTGCTCTACCCATGAATGAATGACAATTAAACACAGACAACAATAAATTTACATCAGCCTCCCCTCCCCACCCCCCCCTCCCCCTACCAAGCTCCTCTTCCCACCGCCATCTCGTAGATCTTGGCGCGCAGGCAAGCTTCCTGTGGTCAGACACCGGGGGATCGGGGACATAACTTCAGCAGGTGGCGTGACCGACATCACGTGGACCGCCGTGGCCTCTTCTCCTCCGGGCTGTTTATAAATATCGTTAGGCCAACGACTTCTGTGTTTTGTCACACTTTCCCATCTTCTAAATCTCCGCCGTCCCTTTCCCTCCTGCCCTCTATCATTCCTTCCCCTCCCCCCCCCCTCCACACACACACACACTACACACACACACACACTCCACACACACACCCCGTCCTAACCCCGCACCCCACCACCCACCCACTCGCTTTCTCTTCCTCTCTGCTCAAGTCGCACGAACCCGCGGAATGCCGCGTCGCGCATAGCGTTGAGGAGTCGCTGTAAACCGTTTAACCGGAAGTGGACCCACAAAAAAAAAAAAAAAAAAAAAAAAATCGTCGGTAATGGCGCGAACGGAGAGTGATGTGGACAGGGGGAGAGAAAAGTTGAAGACTTTTTTTTTTTTCTCCTCTGTATGCCCTTCAATATCAGACGTCCCCCCCCCCCCCCACCCCCCCACCGCCCTACCATCCACCTACCCACAATTTTCGGGCTGCCGCTCTTGTCTCCGAACAGGAAGCCTCAATTTGCGGAAAGGTTACACGATGTTTTTCCATCCCCGTCATAAATATTCGAGGCCATAACTCAATATTCCGGCGATCAGTAACCCAACTTTATCTGCATGGATACTTCAGTATACAGGACAGTTCCAAAAGACACTCATCTGATTTAACTGCCGTGGCCAGAAGTTTGGGAGCTTGGTAACCGAGCGAAGTACCGTGTTCAGCAAGGAAAAGTCACTCTCAGTGAAAGAAACCACACCTCTCTCTCTCTCTCTCTCTTCCCTCTCCTCTTCGCTCCTCTCTCTCTCTCTCATCCAGCTACAAGACTTAAAAGTGTAGGAACGGAAAAAGACAGAATAAGGGAAGAAGAGGATGGATGAAAAACAGGAGAGAGGAGTGAAGAAAAAGGCGATGCAAAATTGAAAAAAAACAAAAAAAAACCCCACTAAACAAACAAACCAAACGGCCGGGAAGTGAAGAAGCGAAGAAATTTACAGACAGATATGAAAAGAAGCGGAAAGAGGGGAAACAAAAATATGTATATCTAATTATGTGAAAATGTTTAAACATATTTCTTATAGGTTTGACTGTGCGGCTCTCTCTCTCTCTCTCGTCTCGTCTCTAGTCTCCTCTCTCTCTCTCCCACACACACTACAACACACACAAACACACACAATTAAATAACTCTTTTCTCTGTCCATTATTCTGCCCCTCAAGTTCCATCCTGAGGCGGGAAATGAGTGTCACCTACCCGATGCTGGGGTGGCAAGAGACTGGGCGGGAAAAGGGCAGCCTGACTGGGAATTGAAGTAATGGGAAGTGGGATGGGGGGTGGGTGGTGTCGTAGCTGGATGGAGTTTGGTGTACTTCTCTGAACTCTCTGTCAAGTGTCGT
>JAMYXO010000946.1:17500-30000 GCA_033310375.1 Conus canariensis
TTTTTTTACTTCAACGATGTACTTTCTTGTAACACAGAGTTTCCCTCTTTTTCCATGTGCAGAATCAAACTCAAGTAATGTCAAGTGCGACGACAACGACACGAGATGATGGTACTGGTCATTTTCGGTCTGTGACCAAGCCCAAGTTTAGCGTTTTAAAACCCGCACCCCTGATCCGCGGGCTGTTTGGGCTACCCCGGGAAAGGGGCCCGGGCTCAACAGGGGGATTACTCGGCATTTTTTCATTCGTTTTCCGTTTCCATTGTCGGGCTAAATCAAAAGGGCAGGCAGCAGCCATTCATTAAATTTTTTCCCCCCCCACCCCCCCCCAACCTCCCCCTCTTTTTTTTTTACATTTTTTTGGGGGCCTTCAAGGTGCGCTCTCTTCAGAGAGGGGCGTGCAGGTTATTTCTGTGCATCATTTACCACCCCGAGTCTGACTGGATTACCTAATGTACGCCATTTCCCCGTGATACAACAACAGATTCAAAACCCCGAAGAAATAAAAACCTTTTACATGGTGATATTTGGGGAATATGTTTGGTCCATTTTCTCTTTTGAACAAGAATGAAGACGGGAACGACACACCTACATTTCAAAGAGGAGAAAGCTGTCAAGAAGGGCAAATCGAAAAACACACGCACCATCCGCTCGCGCGCGTCACACAACCCTATTCCGCGTGCGTGCGCCCGCGCGGACACAAAGAGAGAGAGAAGAGGAGAGAGAAGAGAAAGAGAGGAGAGAGAGAGAGAGAGAGAGCACATAATGTAAAATTCAGAAAAAAACCCTCTTTTATGAAAAAAGTGGAGTCCCCTTCGGATTTAAAAAACAAAAATTCTTTCCCCCTCGAGTTTTATGACAAAGTCCCGGACTGTTTCGTTGATTTAAAACTCATGAGAGGACGTTTTACACTCCTGGAAAACACACGACCGGGGTGGTTTTGCGGCCCAGGGGAACGATGAACACCCCCAGCGAGTACCATTTTGGAAACGGAGTGCGGCTGCGGGAACGAGTTTGAAAAAATGGCGCTTGCATGTAAACCCCATTCGGAAGGGGGGAGTTTCCGTCCCAACGCAAAAACAAGATGGCCTGACCCCACCGTGTATTGTCTCTGTTTCAAAAAAAGTTTCTCTGTTTCTCTCTCCTCGTTGTCGAAGTTGCACGTTTTTTTTTCTTACACTGGGGGAAAATTTCCCCCTTTAATTTCTTCGCGCAAATACGGCTGTTTATTTTGCTTGGTGATGTGGGGCCTACTAGGACTAAATTTAAAAAACTGACTGATTGTGGAACGGTAGCCCTTTGGTTCGTCCCCGGGAAGTGACTTTGTTTTTGGATTTGTTTTTCTAAAGAGAAATTGCCTTCTTTGGTGGGACAGGATCTACGCTATGTGTTTCAAAAAAGCATTTCAAAGGAAGGGAAGTTTAAAGGTTTACCTCCGCCCGGTTTCTCAAACCGCCTTTCTAAAAAGTTTTTCCAGGCTTTTGTGCTTGGGAACATCCCCGGGAATGCCATAAACAAAACTTCATCGGGGGTGGTAAAGGTAAAAACCCTTTCCCGGGCCCCCCCCAAACTTTTCAGACGTACAAAAGGGGGCGGGAAAAACACGCCTCTGAAAAAAAAAGATCACTTTTCCCTTTTGGCGAAGGCCGTTTTTTTTTTAAATTAACGTACACGCTTAATTTTTACTTTAACGCTTTTTTAAACCCAAATTAAATTTTTTGCCCTTTTTCATTCCCCCCGCCTGCTTCCTAAATCAATCGCTCTCCCCTCTCTCTCTCCCTCTAAACTCTTCCTCTTTTCTCTCCCCTTTCTCTCTTCTAAAGGTTAAAAAGGGGCTGGTTTTACCTTTTGAAAGGGGGTTTTTCTTTTCCCTCTCCCGACCTTAAAGACCCTTTAATCTACCCCCAAAACTGGGAAAAAGTTTTTAAAATTTTGTGTAGGGTAAAGGGTTTCTAGGTGTCGTTCACATCGGGGGATTCAAGGTCTTTTTGGGGGGGTGAAAATTTGCCCTGCCCTGTTACACGGCTCGGGATGTTGCGTTCAAAAACTGAATTAAAAGGAGGTCGCGGAAATTTTATAATTTTACCATTATTCCGATAATTAAAAATTTTTCCCTGGGGTGGGGGCGGGGGGCCCGGCGTTTCCCGGCTAATAAACCCCGGGAAGGGCGGGGAATTAAAGGGTTTTGATCGAGTGTGGTTCTATTTTTCCCCCTTTTTTCCCTCAAACACAACCCCCCACCCCAACCAGCCTTTACAGGGTACCTCTGTCCTCTTTAGTGAAGGTAAACCGCGGGGGGAGAATTGAGGACACACCCCCAAAACCCAGCGCGGGCCCCCGGGGAAATTTACGGGGAGTCTCAAACCAACCTCGTGAATCTTCTTCCGTTGGGGTGATGAAACACCTTTCCCTTTTTATTTTTTTGAATTCTGTATCCCCTTGATTATGGAAAAAAAGGTAGAGTTTTCCCAAGCTTTTGTAGAGCCCGGGCCCAAACCTGGAAATTCTAAAAAAACATCGTTTTCCCTTTTCCCTTTTTTATTTTAAAAAGGGAAGGAAAACTAGCTCTAAATTTTTACGTGGCTTCAATGCCATAAACAAAACGTAGTATTCGATTTTTTCCCCGTCTCAAGATGCCGTTATTCTTTTTTTTGAATAAGTCTTTGCTGACGGGCGCGTCGTCCCCTTTGGGTGGCGTATTCCCGCCCCCAAACACTAATGCCTTGATCGAAAAAAAGGCGATAAAAGAATGAATAAATAAACAAACAGATAAAAAAATGAATAGAGAACAAAAAAAATGGGAAAAAAAAATGAATGAAAAAATAAGGTTTTTTTTTAAAAATTTACTATGCGACGCGTAGTTAAGGGCCCCCAAAATCAAGGGGAAAACAAGAGTATTTCCCCTTTCCCAAAAAATCCTCCCCAAGGGATACAATACGGAAATCCTAGAAGTTTAAAAAAAAAAGCAGGTACAGGAAAGGGGTGTGTGCGGGGCTTTTTTTTGCATTAAGCCACGTCACTATTACCCTAAAAAGCGTTAATTTTACAGAGAGAAAACCACAAGGTCACACACACAAAAAAGTCATTCCCCCTCCTTTAAAAGGGAAAAAACGTTGAGCCAAAGGGGTTTTGCAGAGCGTTCCCAAGCAGGGCAGACAAAAAGGGCATGAAAAACTGACAAATGGACAACTTTTCAGATGTTAATCAAACAAGACCAATGGACAAATAAAGGTTTATAATTCATCATCATTTTTAAAGGGGGTTTGCGCTTTGCAGTTTCCCGACTTGGAGCTGGAAATCCCCCCCCCCACACACACACACACACCCCACCCCACACACACTTAAAAAAAAAAAAACCCCTTTTTTTTGTAGGAGGGTGAAGACAGGCGTTGGCTTTGAGATTAGGACATACAGGGGGAAACCCGACAAAGGAAACTTTAGTTCGCTTCCAAGTTTCCTTTTGCTAAACGAGGTTAGAGCGAAGCCTTGTGTGAGCATTACGTACTTCGATGATTGCGACCATAGCTCTAAACCTCGACAAGGGACCATCAGTAAAAAACCTCGCACCTTTCTCTGGCCTAAAGGCTGGGCGTGCCTGTACCAAATTTTTACATTCCCACGACAGAACAAGACCGTACTTTCCCCATGCTGTTTCTATACACCCCTTTCTGTGGAACATCTTTCCCACAGAAACAAGTTCCTCTCATATCCCCGCCCTCAACCCCCATTCACCCTCTCCCGATTCCTCTCCCATTCCCACACACCCAACACCCTCCATCGCCCTTAGGAGAAAACAAAAAGCACAAAGCTCATTGAAGTACTTCACATGCTCCAGAAGAACCGGTGTTTAAGACGGGACAGTTGAAAATTGAAGAGAATTTATCCTGCCGATCCCGTTGTCACGGTCGCTAAGCGGACGACCCTACCACCCCTACCCACCCCTATCAAAACACTAGGTCAGACAACACAGCACACTAACACAGTTTTACAATCACGCACGCTTCTTTATTTCACACACACTCCATGGCGCCACCATCCGCACATCCACAAACTGCACACAATACCCCAATTCCCGCTGACTCACCCTACTTACTATAAACGACCTGGAAGACCCAAACCTAACCTAAAACCCAGTTGCGGTTATATCACTGTGACCTGGGGACACAGCAATAGCCCGCACACGTGGTGACTAACTACTAGGGACAAGGATTTACCAAAGGGACTCTAATCTCTTAACGCCGCTACCACCCACACCCCTCCCAGGACTCACCCTTCTCTTTTAACCCGGGACCACTACCAAACTGGTCGCTGCGTCCCTAAGGGAGGCAACGACAAGTACCTACACTGTGCCGGCCACTACGTCCTAAAAGGAGGCAGTAGCTAACACCCTAACCCTACTACCTAACGCTAAACCCCTTCTTCACAAACATGGGACAACCCATCCCCGGGCCCGGGAAAACTCCAGTCCTCGGCGTTGTACGTGGCCCCTCACAGGCTGACACCTCCCGGAAGACTCTGCACCCCGGCGCTGACCGTGGCTCCTCCGCGGGCCGACCACCTCCCCGAAGACTCTGCACCCCCGGGGCTGACCGTGGCTTCCCGCGGTCTGACTCCTCCCCGATGGGCACGACCCCCAAAAGCACACACACACCAGACGCCCTCTCGACGAGTCTGGGGCTCGAAGGAGCCTCCCCCTCTGAAGGCCCTGTCGGACACCAAGGGTTGAGGGAAAAGGCCTGGTGCAGCGCCCCCCTCACAGGGACGCCCTGAACAGGGACGAGGAACCAGCGCCGGAGAACTCCCGGAAGAGCACCGGTAGCCAGAGGAGAGCTGCCCCCCCAGAAGGCAGACGGCCTGGGTGGTCTCCTCTCCCGGGGAAACAACAGGCACTGGAAGGGCCGCTCACCTGCCGGCACCGGCAGTACAGTAGAACTGCGGTGATCTGGCCCCCAGCCTCAGAACGGAACAGGATACCTGCTGACACAACTGTAGGCCACTACTGTAGTGTTGCACTACCGAGTCATCAAGGCACATAGGCTACTTGGTAAAGCTTTAATCTCCATCTCCCCTTTCCTACTTCCCACTCGGCATGAGAGTGACCCCTTTAATTTCGAACACATCCCCCAACCCATTACTCACTTTGGGGTTATCAGACCATTCCTGCCAACCCTTACAACAGCGGTAAAACAATATTCTCTCGAGCCAATCCCCGCTATTAATATGAAATTATGAATCACACCCAATTTCGGAGAAATAAACCAATCTAAGCGATCCAACACGGACTCCACGGGCCCCCTTAGGACATACTAAATAATCTAGGAAATGGCCAAAATTTTACAAGGAAATGTCTCCACACAATAACCAGTAGTAATACACATCTCTCAGAGGGAAAAAAAACAAAAAAAAAAAAACTTATCAAATTTTTAGCGGTTCACAGTTCCAGCATTTTCACACAAGAGAATCGGCTCGCAGCCACAATCCTTCACATTATTACCCCTCTTTGCACCCTCAATTATAATCATATATCAAAAACAACATGATTTGTTCGCCAAAAAATTTCCATCCAGCACCTCACTCTCATGTCATCTCTTGTCAGATAACCCAGTGGTTATCTTTCTTATGCCAACACAACCACACTTCATACAATATTACATGCTGACACTCCATCCGTTTTTATCCTTCAACTGCTAAGTACTCGCCTTAAACTTTACCTTCCCCTTCTTTCCGACTACTAAAATTCATAATGGGACTGTCTCCCCACCACCTAAGACATCTTTCTCCAACCCCGTTCTGTCACAAACACATACATTCCCGCATGTGTGATGACTGTCACTTGTATTACAAAAACTTCTACCCTATGGACTCACTGTCCCGTACCAAAATGCGTTACGTCACAGATACAGTCCGCACGCGCACGACACCCGGTTGAGAACCTGACTCGTAACGAAAGTGAAAAAGACCCCAATATTAAGTTGAGGGTTACGACCGTACCCCAGTATAAACCACTCGACCACAAATTGGCCTTGGCCTTACTACACAGTTAACCGATTCCAATGCTGTGCAGGTCAACTGCGAAATCGTAAATTCAATTTCAACGAACTACTACTATTTACAATTGAGATTGAGCACAATCATCAAACCCTCTATGATTCACGCAGACACATCTGCACCTGACTCATATTATGATCCTCAACCAAATGCAAACCTCGTACTACCCTCTATTAAACCCACTGACATTACCATGAACTAACCACAAACAATATCTACATCACTGTCATCAACGGTCATTATATTGAACCCCATTGTCTAGCCAAACTGTCCTGAGGAAATCGAACTCAGGAACCACTATGTACATTACTTACAAAAATATACAGGAAAGAGGTAACACACAAAACCGGCTGACTACGAATTTCAATCACGGAACCAAGACAACATCATACAGACAACCAGTATACGCAACGAACACCTACAAACTAATCGCAACATGAGACAATACAGTTCAACTCGCCTAATACAAGACAACACAACGAACTAAAAACACAACGAACCTAAAGATCACCAACCTGGACATACAGACGATCAACCAAAACAGTTCTGCAACTGGCTGACAGTGGCTGCAACAAGGACGACACCGACTCAAGCACAGGCCAAGGGCACCCAAACCCGACGGGGGACCTGGCACTAACTATATGACTCGAAGTCACTCTTCAAAACTCCCGGCGCTGCCGCCGCACCTACAAGGAGTACGTCCACTCCGACGAACACCAGGGACCCAAGGTGAAGCTACCCCAACAAAATTCCGCCCTGGTCGGAATCAAGCGAACTCTACTCACCACACAAAACAAGATTGGTCAGAGCAGTGTATCCCTCCGCAGAGCTGACACCCCTGACCAACGGACTAGTTATTGCTCGTGCAACAACACGACAATTTACCACAACAACTCACAGACTTGACAACACAACAACAGCCGATATCCTGCCCCGCCCTCTTGGCATAGAACCAAAGTAACAAAGGGAAAAAAAATGGAATGAAAACCCAAACCTCCCGCTTCCCCTTCCATCCTTCAATAAGTGAAGATGGAAGAAAGAATTTTGTATGTCCTATTTCCCCAGCCTCCACCCAGCTAAATCTTTCTACCTAAACCCCGAGAACTTAACCTAACTGTAGCTAATAAACCCAACCTCACTAGGCGAGCGCACACCACACACAACACAACACACACACACACACAACACACCACAGCATACGCGCACCCGCTCTCTATCTTGAAACCCCCACTAATCTTAAACACATGGTACTGTTTATACCCGCCGTCGTGACACACCCCCCCGCCTAAGTTTTAATACAGGGTTTAAAAACCCAACAACAACTTTTCACTCGATCGGGTTTTTTCCACACCCTACCATAACAAACCAATTCCCCCTCCTACTTGTCCCACTGTTACTTTTGATGCACTCCCAAAACTTCCCTCCCCAAAAACATCAACTTTTTAAAAACATCAAAACACAGGTTACATTAACAACCTGGACTAACTCTGCCTCAACGACTTAACGCAGGCCATTAGGGGAGCCCTTACACTACGCATACTATAAAATTTTATAACTGAGGGTGCTCTGATTTCGCACAACTGTGTGTAAATTGCTACAAAAACCAACCCTCATAACACTTTGCTCGCCATTCTTACCAAAGAAACACAGCATAGTTCGCAATTCCCTCTCACGACACGGTTAAGGAACCTCAGGTTCTCTTCTCTCTCTTCTCTCTCTCTCTCTCTCTCTCCCCCCACAGCAAGCGATCAAAAAGGGTCTGCCGCCACTTTGTCCTTTCCAGACACTGTTTGGAACCTTTAAACTGAAATGGCTGCAGCTGCACCCTCCCTTGTGACCCCTCCACTATACTCTAGCCCCCACAGTTTCCCTTTCCCTTTGGGTTTTTCGTCCTAAAAATAAAAATGTCGCTTGAACGTGAAGCTGCTTTTGGGCCAAGTTCTTCTTTCCCAAACTCAAAACGTCTTTAGCTATTTTGTTTCCTTAGGTTGCGCCCGGTACTCGGGTAGCTGTGCAGAGCTCTTCCCTCTCGGGGTTGAACCACCGACCCCTCTCAGTATCTGCAGGGGCCCCCTTGGCATCAGTGGCCCCTTTTAAAAGGGGGAACTCTTGAGACTCTTCCCTTGTAAAACAGTACGTGAAAATGGGAGCATGACTGGCAGTCCCGGGACGATGTCGGGCATGCATGCCGGGCCAATAAAATTTGGGCGCCCCAACTCGTCCTTGGTTGGGGTGGAAACCTAAGTTTTCCAGACGGGGGTTTAACGCCCTTTCCCCAAAATTCTTCACCGGGGTTCCGTAGTTTTTGCGGGCGCGGGATCTGACTCGCTGGGCCCTTTGGGCCCTAAAACCCCCTAACCAGTCCCACCCAGACTTCAGGCGTACTGGGCTCTTTAAAATTGGGTGGAAGTGCGCCCCTTCCCTTAAACCCCGCACCCCGGGAGCCTTCCTCAAGGTTTACCCGGGTCCTGGCTAAAATTTAAAAAGGGGGGGGTTTAAGGTGTTCAGAATGCTTTCCTCGAGGGGCGGGGTTTGGGGTTTTTTTGCTGCCCCCCTTGGCTCTCGCGCGCGTGTCTTCACGGGCCCCAAACCAATGCCGGGTCTGCGTATACAGGGCCCCAACGTGCCCAAACCCCGGGATCTCCTTCTTTTTGGGGAATTTTCCCGATCAGGACTTCCTGCACAGGGTATTAAATGCCCAAAACCCCAACTTCCCTGCGTTAAATTTGGTGACTTACTCTATTTCCCGCCACAGGTAACACAGCCCTCATCGGGATTCAGCCAACACTCCCGGGGGACTGTCCCTCCTTTGTACGCATCTGCCGGTATTTACCATTTGGCCACTACGGTGTGCCCGGCACCATTGCCCCCTTAAAATCTTTGGCCCGGGGGAACCCTTTAAAATTTCTACGATCCCAGCAGGCTCGTACCCGTTTCAGCGAAAGGGCACACAACGTAGGGACCACTCGAGTTTGGGGGTGGTCACAACAATGAACAGCTCCAACAAATTTTGGGGGCCGGGCATTTCCTAGCGATGTGGCCCCGGGGTTCTTGCAGTTGAAACCAAAAAAAAAGGTAGATCTACCTTTTCTGATTTTCCGTTCAGCTGCTGTAGTGCACCATCACTTTTTTTGGGTTTTTCTGTGTGGGGGTTGGGTCCCTAAATGTTTCGCGCCTATTTCCCTGGGTTTGGGCCCGGTTAAAATTTCGGTCCCCTTTTCTCCCCCTTCCTCCCCCGTCTTTTAGCCTCTGCCCAAAAAAGTTTGCTTCTTTTTGCAAGTTGTTTTCCCCGTTTTCGGGCATGTCCCTTCCCCACCTCAAATTTGAACTCGGGAAAAAAATAGCTGATAAAATGTTCTTGGGAAAAGCGATCCTTACGTCCTCTGCCCCTTTTCATCCTTGCCCGCGGGTGCAAACCAAAGGGAAAACCACCGCTTATCCTTCCCCGTTTTGGCCCAAAGTCTCAGCGCGTCCCTTTTTTGTCATGAAATTTTTTCGGTAGGCCTCGCAACGCCTGAAGTGGCTTAAGAGGGGGCTCTTTATCTGATCATAGTCGCCAACTCATCCGCACTTAAAAAGCTTTACCCCCTTCTCTACCCCTTTCCCCTCACCGAGACATAGATGTGGGCCATGGGTCTTGCTCCACTTGCCAAATCTGGGCTAAAACGCCCCCAAAAATTGGGGGATGAAAGCGTCCACGTCGTCGGCTTTTTCCCAACGGCTTTAAAAGGGGGACTTTCTTCGTTTCCTCCCCCCAATAAGCCCTTTCCTATGCGCTGCTTATCTAAGGCCTGTCTCTCCTGTATGTTTAGCTCTCGCTCTCTTGCCCTAAAACGGCTTCATCCCCTTTGGGTTTTTTAGTTTTAAAATCGGCTTGCCTGCTTTAACTTCTATTTCCCCTTTTTGCCCTTTTTCTCCCCTCTTTTCCCTGCAGTTCCCGTTTAAACTTCTCGCTGCTTTTTTCGTCTTCATCCTTCCGCTTTAAACCCTTTCCCCCTCCTCTTCGAACTTCTTCTTTCTTCCCTCCCGTCCCTCTGGGCCTTTGCAGCTTTCCCCCTCTTTATCCTTTGCTTTTTAAACCCTTTTCCCTTTTCCTCTTTGATCTTCTTTTTGCTTCTTTTTTAGCTCCCCCTTTTCATAGCTTTCTCCCCTTCTATCTTCCTCTGCTGCATTTTCTAACCCCTATTTCCTAGCAACCCTTTTCTTTCAATCTGCGTCCGCTGCATTTTTTAGCTCCCTCCCCATCCTTCTCTTCTGCCCCCACTTTTTCCCCCTTTCCCGGGGTCCAATTCTTAGATCCACACCCGCAACCTGGTCACTAACCTTAGTTTTGTATCCGCCTTATGGCCTGTGATCCATGACACTAATCGGGGGGGGTCGTACTGACGGATGGCTCGGGTGTGTTTAACATTATGATAACCCCTACCACCCACAGAGCAACAAGGGGACATTATGCGATCTGAGCGCAACTGTAGGTTCCTGACTACGCGCTAGCCCTGAAGCAACTCAGCACACAAGTACACAATACTCTCAATGAGTCACGCACCAAGCATAACTCCACCCACACTTGTGTACCTCATACATTACCCCCTATGGGCTCCAACCCATATAATACTACCAATGCACTGTCTGGTCACTGACAGAACACGTGACACCGGTGTTCCAACCGTCCCCTGTGCATGCGCACCATTTACCCACCGTCACAAGCTGTCACTGTCTCTGGCAGGCCGCACCCACACGATCACAGTGCACTTGCACCCACAAGGCCATAATCACACCATCACACGCTTAGTGTCACAACCCTGCGCACCCTCGTGCTTCCCACACACACGTCACCTTGGCTACTCTGCCCTTAATCCCCACAGTGGAATGATCCGAGCACACAGCGTTGCCAGTCACGGGCTGGTACCTACTCTACCTACTCACTGGGAATACTCACATGTATAGGACACAAAAGACACCTGGAACCCTCGCACCTCACCTACACTGTACGGTGTAATCACTCTACACTTCCAAACAACCACTCATGTTATGTGACCATTCAAACCGTCACACACTCGGTAGCGCCACCCAATCACACCAACACACGTGTCCCAGCCCAATGCCCAATGGAAACCTGCCTGAAGTGAACAGGGACACTACGTACCACATCCCAGGGTCCTGGTACTCTCCCACCAACCACCCCTTACATTTCACACAACGTACACACCGGACACAACCACCCCCTACCATCCCTCTAGCTATCCTATGCCCTTACCCAGAACCACCCTAAGTACCGCCGCATCTCCACCAAAGTGTCACGGTCGCTAAGCCGGACTGGACCGCAACCACCCCTACCCACAGCCTATCACACACTAGTTCCAACAACACAGCACACTAACACAGTTTTACAATCACGCACGCTTCTTATATTTCACACACACACATGGCGCCACCACTGGGTCACGCACATCCACAACTGCACACAAGTATCCAAATTCCCGCTGAACTCACCCTACTCAACTTATAACGACCTGTAAGACCCCTAACCTAGACCTAAAACACCAGTTGCGTATATCACTGTGACCCTGGGACACAAGCAATAGCCCCGCTCACACGTGGGTGACTAACTACAAGGGACAAGGATTTACCAAAGGGACTCCTAATCACTTAACGACCGCTACCACCCACACCCTCTCCCCAGGACTGCCCCTTCTCTTTACCCGGGACCACTACCAATTTCTGGTACGCTGCGGTCCCCTATGTGAGGCAACGAACAAGTCCCTACACTGTGCGGCCACTACTTCCTAAAAGGAGGCAGTAGCTTAACACCCCTTAACCACTACTACCCTAAAACCCCCCCGGCCCCCTTTTACACCCTTCTATCCACAAACAAGGAACAACCCATTCCCTTCCCGGAAAGCTCCAGACTCGGCGTGTACGTGGCCCCTCACAGGCCTGACACCTCCCCCGGAAGACTCTGTCCCCCGTCTCTGACCGTGGCATCCTCCCGCGGGCCGACACCCTCCCCTAAGACTCTGCACCCCGGCGCTGACCGTGGGCTTCCCGCGGACTGACTCCTCCCCTCGATGGGCACGACGCCCCAACGCACACATCACATCAGGCCAGAACGCCCTCTCGACGAGTCTGTGCTCGAAGTGGAAAAACGCCTCCTCCTCTGAAGGCCCTGTCGGACACCAAGGGTGAGGGATAAAGGCGCTGTGTGCAGGCTGCCCTCTCTCACACCAAGGACGCCTGTAACAGGACGAGGAACCGGCGCCGGAGAACTCTCCAAACGGAAGAGCACCGGTAGCCCAGAGTAGAGCTGCCCCCACAGAAGCAGACGGCCCTGGTGGTCTCCCTCTCCCGGGGAAACAACAGCACTGAAAAAAGCGACGCGCTCACTGGCCGGCAACGCGGCAGTACAGTAGAACTGCGGTGATCAGCCCCCCATCCTCAAGAACGACAGATAC
>JAMYXO010000947.1:0-20000 GCA_033310375.1 Conus canariensis
GAGAGAGAGAGAGAGAGAGAGAGAGAGAGAGAAGTCGGAACTCTGAAATGTTTTAATAGTTAGGCCACCGACCTGTATCCACGGGGTACACGTTCGCTGATAATAAATTGAAAATGGGTACAGGTCATCAGCAAAAGGACGGAATTTTCTTTCCAGAAACACATAAGCAAGCAATTACAAGGGGAAATAATTCAAGGAGACAACCAAGATAAACAAAAGCATTTTTACTTGCGTTTGAAGCCAATCACAACACATATTCATATATCTAGTTTCCGTTCATAAGTTCACGTCTAGTTTCCAGTGCATAAAATATTTACATTGCCAAATTTCTAAGGATCATCATGTTTAAAGATTGCATCAAATAAACTAAACAATCGCCAATTGGATAGGAATAGAATCTTGATAAATATTTTTCTCGCAAATATGAGTAATTTAGACATTCAAACAAGAAATGAAATTCCCTTTCAATTTTATTACAAAACGGACAGGGTTTTTTTGGTTGTTCGTCATATCTGTTATTATTTTTAAATCGCATAATCCCAAACGAGATCTCAAAGAGCGTACCGAAATGTACTAATTGTGATAACTGACAAACATTTCTGTGTGGAATGTAGATTTGAATGATCTGTATGTTGAAAAAACGGTCGCTCTGAGAATTTTTTTGCATTCCAATCTTGCACATAGTAATCCAGCATTTGTTGTTTTAGTTCCTTCAAAAACATCACTTCATTTCCAGCCCCTCCATAAATTTCGAAGAGGGTTGACTGCCGGAACCCCAGTATCTCATATACATATATAGAAGAGAGATACTGTGTTCTGGCAGTCAACCCTCTATTTTATCCAAATCTCTGAAAAAACTAAAAATATTAAAACACCTTTTTTATATATATGAGAGAGAGAGAGAGAGAGAGAGAGAAGGGATAGAGAGAGAGAGAGAGAGAGAGAGACAGACAGACAGAGAGAGAGAGAGAGAGAGAGAGAGAGAGAGAGAGAACTCATTAATAGGCGTTTCCACTTTATTCGTGACAAAACTCAGATTTCATGTTTTCATATTAAGATTAGCCGTTGGAGACCTTCAATGATCTCCGTTTTCACTGGCCACAGTTTTCAAGCGGATGATGACAACGAAGCTCATTTTCCTGTTTCTTGTCTTCAATTACAAGAGGCTGGACAGCAATTATTTCCTCCTGAGAACTTTAGACAACCTCGTTTCTTTGAGTTATTTTGGTTAATGGTGTCGTCAAAACACACACACACACACACACACACACACACACACACACACACACACACACACACACACACACTCACACAAACGCACGCACACACACACACACACACACACACACACACACAACACACAACATGCAATCACACACATACACACACAAACATGCACACATGTAAACATAAGAAATTTTGTCTAGGCTTAGTACTTGTCTTAGCTTTGTATAAGCTTCAAACAGTGCAATGACTGGCTATTGACTGTCTTTGGATTATATTTTTGAGAGAACTATAAAATAGGCATTCTGGCTCACCCACCTCCGCCAGCTCCCAACCGGCTAAAGCCGGTTTCGCTGTTGCTCCGCCGGCTTACCCAGAATGCCTATTTTATAGTTCTCTAATAGTAAACACTTTACAAACATACATAATGTGTAGGATTATCTGTTTTATAGTTCTCTGTCACTGGACCGTTAAGAAGTAAACAAACAAAACAATGGGGACTTGGTTAACCATGCCTTTATTCTTAGGAGGGCTATTTGTCAACCAAGTTGGGATTTCATTCTATTGTGAGGAATGACTGGCTATTGAAAAGCTATCTGAATAGGGAGTGTCTGAAAAGGGGTGGGATGTGTGTTCACACAAGCGTAGAATCGGGGCACGTTGTTGAAGATTATTCTAAGCAGCCACCAAGTGCACTTATTAAAAGCTTGATTCAACAAACAAGACAATTGTATAAAGTACACCCGGCGGCCACCTGAATAGGGCAGCCTGTGAATAGGACGTGACAAAGCATGGAGTAGACTTCAATGAAAGGTAGTCCAACAGTAGAAAACCTTTTCATACGTTTCCGAAACAAGCCAGCTCCGAAATTCTCAAGAATTCTAGGATTCTAAAAATAGTACTGTTCACGCGTGAACGGTAGGTCTTCCAGACAAGCCAGCTCCGACAGATAGGATTCTAAAAATAGTACCGTTCACGCGTGAACGGTCTCAGCAATCGAGATATCACCCTCAGTTTACGGGAATAGGAAGGTGAGATTCCAATATGTTGTCTCAACCAATCTTCCCATTTTTGTCTTGAGTAATCTAGCAATTCTTGATGAACGGTTTGTGATTCAAGAAGTTCTATCTCTAATTCAGAAGAGATACTGTCTTGCGACATAACACAACACTTTCTAACTGAAAACACGACTGCACTGCACACCCGCAAATGACAAGACAGCTAGGTTCACTTGCTAACAACACAAGTGCTGGGCGGAAATGTCGTCACTGTTACTAATCAGCTGATTCTATCTAGTCTTGTGATTGGGGGAAGGTAAGAAACATGTTTTTGATATGTTTGGAAATTTAGCCGCCTAAAATTTATACAATGACGTCTAACGCCTGTACTAAACGACGCCGGTGGGGAATTTAGCCGTCTAAATTTATACAATGCCGCGTGGCGGCCTGACGCCCTTATGTGTAACTTGACACGAACCAGCAAACAGTGCGAACGCTTCGACTCGGCAATTATGCAGTTGAGTAAGCCGGGGCCAGAACATGTCTGGCCTAGAGTACTACATAAAGGCAGAAGGGAGTTGTCTCCCCGGAAAGAATGTAACAATTAATTGTGAAAAAAAATCGTCATTAAGTCGTTCTAGGTTCTTATTCAAGTCGGCATCACGTTCTTATTCAAGTTCTTATTTAAGTTCTTAACAAGTCAACATCAAGTTCTTAAACAAGTCATCATCAAGTTCTTTAACAAGTTCTATTCAAGTACTTATTCAAGTTCTTAACAAGTCGTCATCAAGTCGTCATTAAGTTCTTATCAAGTCGTCATTAAGTTTTTATCAAGTCGTCATCAAGTTCTTATCAAGTTCTTATTTAAGTTTTTATCAAGTCGTCATCAAGTCGTTATCAAGTTCTTATTCAAGTACTTATAATTATTTATTAAGTTCTTGAAATATTACTGCATATCAAATGGATCAAAATGAGATTTTGTTGTTGGGCAGTTCTGGTATTCTTTTTTGTTCAGATTTTGTATTTAGTGGCTGTGATTTTTTTGGGCTGCTTTGGTTTTTGCTGTCTTTCTTTATATGTTTTATATAAACGTAAATAACCACCCCCACCAACAGCAATGACGCCAAAAATGCTAACTCTTTTAATCCAAATAATCCATGACGACTTTGGTGTTGTAGGTCTTGAATCAGCTTGTGTATTTACAGCTGGCGTTGGCGGTGTTATGTTTTCATTATGAGTTATATTCTGTGATTGCAACATTAATTTTTTTTGTTTGTTCCACTCTGCTAATTTTTTTCCTGCTGCAAACACGCCCAGGATGAGGAGGCTTTTTACTGGTCACTTTCTCCATCAATGTTTTCTGCTGATTTTCTGGCTCGGTCATTTTGAAGGGAAATAAAATCTATATGATTAAACGTAATTAATCCCATGATTACTGGCGATAACAATGTTCCAAATCTGTAATATAGATCACATCCTAGAGACTCTAATGACTTTGTTAAAACGGGATCCTGTGTTAAATCATACATAAAATCTTGTTCAGAATCAATGGGAGCAAATCTACTAACTAGTTTAGTGTACAAACTAAGAACCGTTTGCCCAACACTTTTTACCATTCTTGACCCCAGTTGCGCTTCATACCTGTTGTGATACTTTACAATGTCTTGCGTCGACATCTGTTGAATCTGTTCTATGCTGAATTCATTTCCAAGGTACTGTTTTGTTTTTCCACACGCTGCCAAAGAATACAGCCTTTCCTTTTGGCGCATAATAGCTTGGTCATCAACTTGATCATTTGTAAGTTCAGGAAGTAAATCATCGCAGTTCATGTTTTATTAATGAATAAATATTATTTTATTTTTTAAAAATGAGCACCGAAAAAACTATTACTAACCTTGTATACCATTCTGCTGTTATTGGAGGCCTAAGTGTAGGATACACAATGCTTGGTAAAAGCCTGTTAAAAATAAAACCAGCAGATCTTGGCAAACTAGACTTTGAAGACTCAGCAAAGCTGATTGCTGTTATTACAGCTTCATTTGCTACGAAAGATTTTCTAGTTAAACAAGGAATAATTCCAGACAGTATCAATATGTAAAATTAAAAAAAAATACATTTATAAAAAATGGCTTCACTCGTAATGATGATTGGTGGCGCTGTGGTTAATGCGCTTGCTTTTAGCGGAAGTAATTACGCATTTAGTAAACTACGGGATGACGGCGAGAGAAAAAGACATAACAGAGCTATGGAGCAACTAGCCGCAGCACAAGCTGCGTATGAAAAGCAGAGAATTGAGCAGTTAGATTTTATTAACGATGAACTGAAAAAACAGGGACATGCAGCTTACACATTTAAAGATGTTGATCAAGCAATAAAGAAATATTATCTTGTAACAGGCAAGCCAATCGAGACATTGCCTCCACCAAAATTCAGCGATTTTTATCAACCATCAGAAAAACAAAAGATGCAAGAAATATTGTTTATTGCCTTTGGCATGACCGTTGTGTATTTTGTTGCACATAATATTGGCTGAATAAAAAATGAACAAGATCTATTATTCGCCAAAAGGATATTGGAAGGGAATAACAGCAATTAAAAAGCTAAGCCAAGCAGCTGGAGTCAGTGAACAAACAGCAAAAGAATGGTTATCTAAACAAGCGATTTGGCAAATTTATCTACCTGCGCCCAAACGAATACAAAGACCACACTTTGTCAACACAATACCGAACGACACCCATCAAATGGATCTTCTATATTTACCCATGATACGATTAGACGAAAAAGATTTAAGTACGCACTTACAGTCATTGACATAGCTTCAAGATACAAAGATGCTGAACCATTAACACAAAAGAGTGCTTCTGCTGTTGCTGTCGCTATACAACTGATATATCAACGAGGACCCTTAACTTATCCTCGCATGATTCAAGTCGATGATGGAAAAGAATTTAAAGGTCAAGTAAATCAATTATTGTTAAAACATAGAGTTACCATTAAAAGAGGCATTCCGGGTGTTCACAGATCACAGGCTTTGGTTGAAAACTTTAACAAACAGTTATCTGAAAGACTTTTCTCCTACCAGTATCACAGAGAGCTGATTGACAATTCTCGCAACACAGAATGGGTTAGAAGACTGCCCTCAGTTTTGCGCGCAATGAATAATGAAGAATTTAAAGGTCTAAAACCAGTACAAGCAATCAGAAAACAAACAATAAATGTTGTTGAAGGAGAGTCTTCATCAAGCAAACTATTACCATTTGGTTTGAAAGTGAGATACCTTTATTCACCGGGAGAAGCGGGAAGGGGACACTCGCATCAGGGCAACAGATCCAGTTTGGAGTGTTGATCCATATGAGATAAAAAGAATTGTAAAGATGAATCCGCCCGTGTATTATTTACGAGAAACTGACACAACAAAACGACCAGCCCCCCAAAGATCTTTTGTGAAGGAAGAACTGCAGATAATCCCGCCAGACACAGTTCCGCTTAATTAATTTACGTAAATATATTTGAGTTTAAAATGGAAGCTCAAAAGAAAAAAGATTTTTCAAAATTAATACGTCAATTATCTGCTTATAATATTATTATCAAAAAAATATTTAAGAACATTGACAATCTTATGCCCGACAATCGCTTACTACCCCAATCCCTAGATTCTGATATTTTGATATGGAAAAATCAAAATCTTGAAATGATAAAAAAAATTAAAGCACATTTAGCAGTAATGAATGAGAATAATAATGATTTGGCTATACTGGATAATGATATAGTTGAGCTTCTGATAACACTTGACCAAACAGAAACTCCATGAAGACATATGATTATACTATTCTCCAATGCCCGATTGCATATGAAAACTCTGGATTAACAAACACACGTTTTGTGTTTGTTCTATCTAATGACTTCTTTGTTACAACAGTTGTGTTGATCTCATGTAGATTAGATCGTAGTTTTACGTTGTCATGATGAAAAGTCTTATTGTCAAACAATGCTTCTTTATAGTTGTCATGGGATATGCTTGACTGCACAACACTACGAGATATTCCCTTTGCTTTTTTAACAACTTTTTTTTGGCTTGAAAGACTGTACATTTTCGACCTCAAACCAACAAACTCTTGATCACGCCTCCAGATAATTCATCCTTCATCTTACCTAAAACCTTTTTGTTAACAGTTGAATGCAAAGGCGAATCTTTAGGGTAATCAGATGTGTCGTACCATCCCGCATGCCCTTTAGCTACTTCTAATTTCATGTCTTTATAGATATCTTCAGTAGGGATGTCGATTACAAAGGAATCTGTATCTGTGTAAAGTACTTTGGACTCAGGATACAAGGGTTTAAAGTAGTCGTAAAGAAATTCTAACATCAAAAGCTTTGATAATTCTAAAACAGTAAACCCAATAAAAACGGGCTTATCCAATTTGACTTTCTTTTTTTTCATCATTATGCCAAAAAGCTGATCATGAAATCTTCTGAAGTCTTGGTAGTTGGGTTTTGACACCAGCTTAATTGCATCGTTCTCTCTGGTGACCAATCTAACATCTTTACGCTTGTGCGGATTCTCCATAGTCTTTCCAAAACAGCTGTTGTTCATCAACTGAAAAAGTCTTTTTCTGAAGCATCTGTGGATTTAGTTCTGAGATCAGTGTTCTTCATTATGTATGGTTTCATGAACTGTTCTTGATCAAAAGCAATTATACGATGAACAGCTGTCAACTTCAAACCATGTCTTAAATAAAAATTGTAGAAGCCTGTAATGGCAGACATAATTTTTTTTGCCTCGAAGATTAGGCACAAGTTTAGGCGGTTCTGTCATTGACACTTTTAGGGTTTCTGCCGCTAATGGATAGTCATTATGGTAATCATGAAGTTCATGAGGATATTCTAAATCAACTTCAAGAATAAAGCCTTGCGGTTGATCAGCTTCTAGACTCTGTAGCCATTTTAAAAACTTTTGAATGTCTTTTACACCTCCTGTGTACATTTTAAAGTTACGTAATGGAAGTGATTGACTCATAGCCCAACCATACAGATTGTTTGCATCTAAATACATAAGATAGTTAGAAGTTTTACTTGGATCATAGTCATCCAAATATTTATTGTTTGCTTTACAGTAATGGTGAGACGCCATACTGATTCCCCCACGCAATCCGTTTTCAATCATCTGAAGCATTGGCAGGTCAGACAATAAATCAATTTGTACTCCCAGTAAATTTTAAGAAAGCGTCCCAGCTCATCCCGGGCGCAGAAATGTAATGCGCAGGATCCAGGCTGTAATGTTTCATGCAGGTCTTCCTATAATTTTCAAAGACGTCCGCCAACAAACAGGTATCCGCCATTAAATAGGAATCATGATAGTCTCCCATCGTTTTTACACTCTAACTTCTGCCACGCATCTTGAGCATAAGAATAATCAGAATCACTGATGTCCTTTCCTCTAAGACTACTAAAGAACGCGCCTTTAGGAGGAAGTGAGTCTTCATCAAACCTTTCCCAACTGTTCATGTACTCATAAGGATAAACGCCTTTTCTAACAAGTGTTGGTCAAAATATTCTTCCGTTATTGGGCAGGACTTTAAGGACATAAGCCAGTGACTCTAATGAACCATCATGTGTTGCATAGAGTCGTAGAAAGATAAATTATTTAAAGTGAAACACATGTACTTTTCTGATGACTGCACAATGCATGACACCCTAAAGGCGCTAGTTACTGCTTGCAATATAAGATGAGAGTCGTAACCTCGCAAGTTATGAAAGAATATAGGAAGTCTCCAAGTCCTAGGATCAAACTTTAGTTGAAGATTGCAATTGTTATGCGCTGCTCCTCTAAACTTTCCGCTAATGTGATCATGGTCTCTTACTGTTAAACTTTTAGGTGTTAGCTCTAAACCACAAATCCAACAGTGAGTGGCTGAGTCATAGCGATCTTGATCTTCAGGGGTCATCTTAAGATCGGATAGGACTAGATTATTAGAACAGACATTACGAACTTCTTGCATGCGTTTTAAGAAATGTTTTGCTGCATGTGGTCCTCTGTATAATTCTGGCTTTGAATGTTCACCATCTGACCTGACAACAATGAAGGCAAATGAACAAATCTGGTGGTTATTCATTATAACTGTTTTTGGTAAATGTTTTGGAGCTGGCCCCTCATAAGGAACAATAAGCGACTCGAAGTCTGCGTAAACAACATATGGAGACCTCTGGAGTTTTTTGTAATTCTTAAAACTAACCTTACTGCCTTCTCTTGGCATAATTAGTTCTGTTATTGCAGTCAACTGGGCTGAGACAATGTTTTACATGTTCGCTCGCAGCTTGAACGGACGGAATTCTTGTTAAACATTTTCTACAAAATTCTTGTTTGCTATGTTGTTTTGTAGTATGCACTAGTAATCTACTCATTGTGCGTATTAGAGTGTAGTGCAACCCATTAAGGCTTTGCATTAGGAGTAAGTCTACATGGTGTTTGGTTGGTTCGCCTATTGTTGGACTGTTCTTTGATACTCTAATTGGCAGAAGGTTGGTTTCTTCAGACCATGTGTAGACATTAACAGTTATTGGTGGATTTTGTTTTTTCAAACTGATCAATTTTGTCTACAGCCATAGGAAATCAAGGCCGTTAAAGTTAAGATCATTGGCCCACTGTAAATAGTTAGATACTCTCTCTGCATTTTTGGCAACGTGATGCAGCCTAGCAAGAACGCACACATAAAACATTTGTCATCTGAATTTTTTATGTTCAAAACTGCTTTCTTTGCAACTAATGTTGGAGGCAGTGGAATGTAAGACTTGCCTACAATCGGCTCATACTTAGCCTGTCTTAATCTGATGTCTAGGACTTCACCCTCTGACCAACCAGAGCCTCTCATTTTAGCTGCTTCAGAGGCTTCATTAAACTGTGTAAGAAGTTGATCTGCCCAACCAGGTGTTAAGTCATTATGAGAAAGAATAGTCTGCTGTTTAGTTGAGACCCAGACTTCTAGATTTTCTTCGTTTATTGTTATATAGTCGATTAAAACAACTATCCTTACTTTAACTGGGGGGTTTATTGTTAGTTTACTTGGAACTTGAGAAATAGCATGTACAACGCTTGCTTGCACGTTTGTTGGATCAATAACTTCTAAAACGACCTCATTTAAAGCTTTTGACAAACGCTCTTCCTCGAGCATTGCTTCAAACAATTCATCTGAACCTTCATATATCTTATCCATGCTGAGTTTCTTTTCTAACTCAAAATATTTATTTAAATTTAAAAAAAAATACTTAATCAGAATCAATATCAACGGTCTTTTTGTGCTTGGACTCATAAACTAAAGTATAAACGCCCTTTGGGGTTGTTAATGTGAGCTGTTTAGAACAGAGTTTAATGTTTCGTTTACTTTTTTTAAACATTCCTTTTTTATCTGGTCGGTGTCTGGTTGTTGAGAAAAAGTTGCCCTTGCCTTTCTTTGAAGATCAAACTTTTGTCTTTTGTAGTCCTCAAAATCAGCCTGTAGGCGACTAAATTCTTCATCCGTGATGTTCGAGTCGGCAAGTGCTTTATTTATTGTCAGTTTGAAGGAACTAAGTTTAGCTGTTATTAGTTGAACCATAGCTGTGTGCTTTTGGAGTTTAGCTTTTATTTTTTTGCTGACAGCACTTACAGCCAATGAACACAGGCCAAGAGTTAAAGACACACCACCTAGAGGTATAGCTACCGGTGCACCTACGCCTGTTGCTAAGAGACCTACACTTGTTCCTGCTGTTAAAGCACTAACCGCCGATGCTCCAGTATTAACATATGTAACAGCATTAAAGACAGCAGTATACCTTCGTTTGGTTTTACTGTATTTTGAAAGGTCCTGCTCTAGTTGGGTTTGCATTTGTGTTATGTTTGTTAATCTGAAAGTTTTTATGTCTACAGCAACAGAGTTCTCTTCTTTGGGCACTTTTGGATAAGTCGTAACAGACATGCTTTTTTAAAATAAAAATAATTTAGTATTGGATATCTTTTAATCTGTTATCTTGAATATTCAGCTGCGCATCATATATTAAAAACAAATGTACATTAAGTGGTTTATCACTCTCTTTTTCTTTATCAATTTGAATATTTATTACGTCTTTAACTGTTCTCCCACTCCCATGCAACTGATTATCTTCTGTTGACCTTAGGTCAATCCATAAACCGTATTTCGTTGTTAAATATTCATCAAGTCTAACACTGTGAAGGTGTAGATCTTTAGACACAAGGTCTACTGTTGGACTTCTAGACCTCCCGCCTCCAAACAATTTTCTTATTTCATCAAAATGATGATAAGGTTTAAGCCCGCTACCGTAGACTTGGTTAGGACTACCCTCAATTGAACATTGTACTTTAGTTATTTTAGGATTAATAAACTTTTCACTTTGTCTTTTGAATGGTTCTTCATCTTCACACAGCAATAAAATACCTTTAAGGGATCTTGCTGCGGCGCTAAAACTAAAGTTCCATATTGTGTCTGCCCTGCTTTTAGGATATTTTGAATGATGAATCACTCTTTCGTAATATATTGCTAATTTTGACTGATATTGTTGCTCAATCAGCCTTGCTAAGTTAGGGTTGCTAACAATGTCAAACTCTAACGAGATGTCGAAAATGCTGTACTTGGAATCAGTGTCTGTAGATTTAATGACACGTTTGTATTCATTAAAAGTTAGTTCATATGACAATCTGTCTTTTAATGCTCCTTGAAAGTATGGCGCATGCGCTTTTAACAACTCAAAATCTAAGGGTATAGAAAAGCGATTTCCAAACGCATAACTTACAGCTTCATACTTGTTGCCGGCTTTAGCATCTTCGGCGTCTATTCTGTGTTTTAGTGCTTCGTTATTTTCGATTCCTTGAAACGCAAGATCGGCCCTTTCATTATCGGTTAGCCATAGATCACAATAGATTAAAAATATGTCTGCATTGTGTAAAGAAAATATTTCTTGCCCCTCAAGTTTTATAGAAATTTTCTTAACGATTGCCCGTCCCAGATTCTGGACTACTGTCCTGTTTTCGTCTGTTGCTGATTCGAGTTCTATTTTGAAAGTAAGCCGTGCAGATCCCGGCACAATCACTTCATCTGCTCCTAGGTCTGGAAATTTAACAGTAAGAATTTGATCTGAATCAATAGTAGATGGATTATTTGGAACAATAATATTCTGTTTATTTCCCTTCACGCCAAAGGGCTCTTTCAGTCTTCTATGCGGGTCAAGAATCGAGCCATATGCTTGTGACATTTTTTTTATAAAACAAAATAAAAAGTAAATTATTTTTAAAACATGGCAGAAGAAGATTATGATGTTTTTGATCCTGGAGACGACATGAGTGAAATGACGCCTTTGACACATCCATTACAATCATTGCGGCGTGAATTAACAGAAAGTAAGGTCAAATCATTTTATCAAAGTTTAGGCCAAGAACCTCCCGAATTTATAGACCCTAATGATTTTGAAACAAAAGATGACCATTTGTTTGTGAAAAACGAGCAAGGACAACTTGTTCAGCTTACAACTAAACCAGACCCATCAAAGTTTTTAGCAAAGACTACAATTAGACAAAGGCTCAGTGTGAGCGATCAAAATCGCCTTGGCATTGCTAAACCGCGAAGATTAGACAGTGAGGCAGTTGCTAAACTTCAAAACACACTAAAAGAACTCCCAACAGATAACCAAATACAAAACATGGAACTTAAAGATTTAAGCCCAACAGCAGACGAAATAATAGAAACCAGTTTTTCAGAAGAAACAGTATTAAAAACTATGCACGATCCGCCGCTACCTATGAGAGAAATAACGGCCCTTGATCATGCTTTGAAAAGCATCAGAGGTGAATTAACAAACAATTTAGCAAAACTGGGTGAACTAGATGAGCATATAAAAAGAGAAAAAGAAAAACTAGTTGAGGCTGATGACCACAACTTAGGACCTGGTGTTAAAGAAAGAATAACACAAAGACTAAAAGATCTTGAACAAGAGAGATCAGCAAGACTAGAAGTGTTGTCTAATAACCGAGAACAATTACGAACTCAAGTGAGCAGAATAAGAGAAACTATCCAAAGAATTTTATATGAAGACACAACGTTAGCAGAACGAATAAGAACACTGTTTAGAGAGCAAGGCGTCACATTAGCAAGTGTTATAACAGCCTTAGGATTTGCAATAAGTACACTGGTGTTGGCTATTACAGGCGGCGGTGGGCAAGGGTTAGTGCCTCCGCCACCATCACCACCATCAGATAAATCATGGGTAAAAAAACAACTTGATCATCTTGCAAGTTTATTAAAAAAATTAGCTAGTAAAGCAATAGATTCTTTGCCTGGCATATTAGGGGGATCGTTAGCTGGCTTTTGTCTACTGCAAGCAAAGTAGTTGGCTTTATGGCCGAGCACTTATGGGCATTAGTTATCTTAATAGTTGGGTTACTCTTTAGTAAGATAAAGACCAAGTAATCCTAGGGCAGTTAATCCAATAACAAGTGCCGTCTTTTCATATTCATGGTCATCACGCGCGTCTTCAATGGCCTTTGAGCTTTGGGCCTTGGGGATTGGATGGGGTTTTGAGGGGACTTCTTTTTTTATTGTTTGTACTGGCTCAGAATTTATGTCGTTTTGTCCAACCTTCTGTTCATTTCCTGCAACAAGGATTTCATTGTTGTAGTTTATTATTGTTCCTACCTGGAGCCTGAGGTCAGAAGGCAGCATGTATAAACCAGTGCCGACAGCAAAGTCTACTTTCGATCTTGCGTATTGCAAAACATTTTGGTACCTTTTAATACTTGAAGGCAAATCAATTGCAGAATTAATAGAATCCTCTAAATTTGCTAAATACTGTTTTTGGGCGTCAAAGCCAGTAGAAGGATCAATTATGTTTGATCTCGTTTGTGCTTGCGAACCTAGCAAACACCAAACATAAGTACGAATAGAGTCGTTTATTCGTTCTATTCCCGCTTTTGTTAGGCCCTTAGAAGTATCCAAAATAAATGTTGTCCATGCTGTTTTATGCTCTTGCTCTATGGACCCGAGGTGAACAGTTGTGCCTGAAGAGAAAGATGTGTAAGGAGGATTCCAATCATAGTTATACTTTCTGTGCACGCCCCAAAAATAAAGGGTGCCTAAACCATGATTAAGATCCAACTTTTGTCTAAAGTCTGCCTTTGGGTCAATATCAAATTCGTTACAGATCCTTTCAAAAGCCTTGTAATCTATTCTGTTGCTGAATGGATTAAACGTTTTGTCATTTGGTAATGGTGCTTGCAGTTCAGATAAAATACGTCTGAAGGTGTAATAAAAATGAAATCTATACACTGACCTCACCAAAGGATCAGGATGATTTAAATGATCAGCATACGACACTCCACACCCAGTTGATGCACAAAACACAACAAAGTTTAACTGGTTCTGATAAAATTGCATCGGATGACTGAACCACACTTTTGGGATGTAGTCGTTTTTAATAGGAGGGTTAAGATATCTGTTTAATGGAGTACTAACCTTTACTTGAAAGGCGTCAGACTGAGTCACAGAAATGTCGAGAGTATCAGTTGTTATATCTTTAGGACTGTAGTGCGGCCCGACAGAATATTTTGCATTAGTATATTTGAATGCACTCATTTTTAAATTTGTTTTAAAAATGTTTGTAACAATAACAACTCAAGACAGTCCTTCGTTTTTAGAGTATGCTATTGATAATGAATGCGGAACCCGAAGGGTTGCACTCCATGAAATTTTTTACAAAGTCGTATGGTTTAATATAAGTGAATCCAAGGAGAATAATAAGGTTCAAAAATTTTATCATAGAGGCTTAGATAGCCAGTTAACCATACCTGATGGTTATTACGGGTTTTGCTCGCTAAAAGAAGCAATGAGTAACTTTGGCATTACTCTCAAACTTAACAATGCAAATTTGAAAATAATGTTGACATTCGAACCTGAAGAAGAAGAAGTACGTTACTATTTTGATGGAGAGCTAGCTAAAATGTTAGGCTTTGCAACTGGCAATCATGGTTTTAGAGTTACATCAGACAAAACTACTTATGAGGGAGAATATCCGCTCGATCTTGCATTACATTCATTACTCTATGTTCATTTGGACGAGCTGAGCACTGATGAAAACTTAAATGATGGAAGGCCCTCAACTGTTTTAAGAGCTCTTCCATCAGGGAAAGCTGCATATTGCGATTATGAAATTATACAATTCCCTAATTTACAGTTTAAAAGATTAGCTTGTGGAGGGTCAGATCATTTAATATAAAGATCACAGATAAAACAGGGAAAGTCGTAAAATGTGATAACCTGCACATTGTTTTAGAAATAAAATAATACGTTGTTTTAAAAAATGTCACGTGGGCCAGAAGAATCAGGAGTTACATTAGCGCCTGAGAGGTGTGTAACTTTAGAATTAAAAGACCTTGCAGACGTTGAGGACTTTGAACAAAACGGTGAGATAGGCACTTTGTATGGTTTTGAGTACACTAAAGATGGTTATTATAAGCGCAAAGAGGTTGACGACAACAAAGGGTTTCCTAAACTAGAACAACTACGCAATCTAGAAGCAAATAATACAGGTCAGTATGAATATAAAATAGTTCGAAAAACTGACAACAAATGGCACTTAGAACCATATTTAGAATGGGACATAAAATTTGAATTCGTAAGCCCATTTACATTTTTTGACCGTCAAAAAAGTTTCAGAAAAGCATTGAACTCTGGCCCTTTACATGTAAGTCTTATGCCAGAGGACAACAGTCGAAAAGAGATCGAAATAAAGAAGTTTGGGAGCAAACAGTACATCCTCCACAGAAGAGAATCAGTTTTGAAGGAAGCTACTACAAAAGTACAGTTCTTTCCACGCACGTTATTAGGAGACACGTTCACAATGATATTTGAAATTTCTGTCTTAAAAGATGTGGGGAGGAATGGAGCTGTGGGTGTCAGTGACAACCTTATGGAAGGAATTCTTATTAGCTGGCAAAACTTAGACGTTGACAATCTTAAAGTTACTGTTGTGGTTCGTCACGATGGTGAAAATTTTAAGGTCGTAACAACAAGCAACAAAATCAATGTTAGTCTTAATAGAAACAATCCGACAAAACTGAGTTGGATTAATCTGACACATTTAGACCTTATAAGATTTTATTGTACTGATCAAATTTTGACGGATAGTATGATAACAACACTAACTGGTGTAAATTAAATTCTGTTATAAAACTATGGAGCAAACGACTTTGGTGTCAATGCCAATGTTAAACTTTATGATAAAAACCCCTCATTGTTCATTGATTTGTGGACAGACTGGTTGTGGAAAAACAATATTTGTCCTCGACCTATTACAAACAGTTTATCGTTATAATTTTGATCATATAGTAATTTTCTGCCCAACACTTAAATGGAACAAAGCATATCACGACAGAAGGTTTATATGGACGGATGATGAAATCTATTTAGTTGATCCTAGCAATAAACTTAGCGAGTGCTTAAACACTTTTATAGACAGTTTGAAGGAACTCAGACACTATTTATTATAGATGACTGTTCGGCAGAAAGAGACATAGTCAAAAAAAGAAACGCTTTGTCAAAACTGGCTTTCAGTGGAAGACATGCTGGGATAAGTGTGTGGATTTTATGTCAAAAATATAACTCAGTTTTAAAAGACTTTAGAGAGCAATTAAAGACAGTGGTTTTATTCCACATGAAAGACAGAGACGCTTTTGATGAATGTATGAAAGAAAACGATGTTATTGAAAATTCCGAAGAAAAACGAAGGATTAAGCAAAAACTTAAGTCTCAAAAGTTTTCTAAATTAGTGTTAAAAACAGATAATCCTACACATTATGTATGTTTGTAAAGTGTTTACTATTAGAGAACTATAAAATAGGCATTCTGGGTAAGCCGGCGGAGCAACAGCGAAACCGGCTTTAGCCAGTTGGAGCTGGCGGAGGTGGGTGAGCCAGAATGCCTATTTTATAGTTCTCTTTTTGAGACTTGTTGCCATCGCGAAATATTGTTATCATAATCTCTCGTTTAGTTGATTGATTAACAACCACCCCCCTCCACCTCCCACTCCCCCTTTTTTTTTTATTTAAGTGTATTTCTCTGCGTTATATTTATCATTTTTACGTGAGGTTTATTCGTGTTATTTTTAAAAACAAATAACCGAATTTCTTCACACTTTCCTTTTTCCTTATCATGACAAAGTCAGTTCCCATTAAGGTTTTACAATGGAACTGCAGGTCTATAAAAACAAACCTGTCTTATTTAACTCAACATCTTGTTTCTTCAAAGTACCAGGTTCTGATTTTACAATCTTTGAATGTAAACCAAAACAGCCTACCTAAACTGGTAAATTATTATTATCCACCAGTGCATGAGATAGTAAATAAAACAGAAAATATTAAGACAGCTATATACATTAATGAAAATATACAGTATACAGTGTGCGATTCCCCAGCCCCTAAGAATGATCCTAATATTCTTTCATGTGCTGCAAGTCTAAAGTTCAATGATCAACTTATAATAAATGTTGTTTCTGTCTACTTACCAAAAGGCCCAACAGAAATTAACACGGAATGGATTCGTACAACACAAAATCCAAACAAAAAGTGGCTAATTTGTGGAGACTTTAATGCACACTCCCCTTTTTGGGAGAAAAATTGCGCTTTTATCACTAGTCACAGATTTTTAGAAAACATAGTAGACTCAAATCTTTACCTTTTAAACGATGGAAGAGTGACTAGAATTCCAGACAATGCAAATCATAGAGCCACCTCCATTGATCTATCTTTAATATCCCCTGCTTTGGCCCATAATTGCACATGGGAACCACTTTGTGACACGCTTGGAAGTGATCATATACCCATTGTTACCACTGTCAATGATCAACAAATATCTAGCGATAGAGATGAAGATGTCATTCCTAAATACAATTATAACTTTGCTGACTGGGAAACATTTAGAGCTTTTTTATGTGCACAAAACATAGATTGCATTAAAGATGATGACATAGACATTTATTACTCAAAATTTACGGACACAGTACTAAATGCTGCTGATTATGCCATTCCTAAATATGCAGCTCGCAAATCAGATAAACATGCAGGGAATGTATGGTGGAATGATGAATGCCAGAAAGCGGTTGACAAGAAAACAGAAGAATATAAATTATACCTACAAAATCCTGGACCAAAAACGCATGCTCCAATGAAGAAAGCAAATGTCATGAGTAACAGAACGATTGCAAAAGTCAAGCGGGAATATTGGTCTAATTTCTGCACCAATGAAACACATACCCATAAAGACTTACAAAGGGTGTGGAAAAAGTTTAATGAAATGAAAAATGGTGTTCATTTGCCACACTGTCCAATCAAATGTGATGGTAATGAATTACCAAGCAATTCAGAAAAGGCAGAATCATTTGTAGATATGTTTGCTGATATAATGAATGCAAGCAAACTACCAAAAAAATCATAAAATTTTCAGGGAAAATGAAGAAAGAAATGATGACTATCAAGATCCACAGCGGAAAGATGATCTTTATGTCAATGCTCCAATTACTATACGTGAGTTGAGAGAAGCTATACTTTCCCTGACTAATAAAAAGTCATCAGTAGGCATGGACGCTATTTCTAATATCTTACTTAAACATTTGCCAGACAGTTGGGTACTGTTGCTACACGACTTATTTCAAAAGTGTTGGGAACAGGGACAAAACCCTAAAATATGGAAACATTCTATCATAATACCGATTCCTAAAGAAGGAAAAACGAAAAGTAATAAGAATAATTACAGACCTATATCATTAACTTCGCATGTAGGCAAACTTATGGAAAAGATAGTTTTAAACAGACTAATATTCTATTGTAATAAAAATAAAGTGATCCCAAAAAACCAAGCTGGTTTCCGAAAGGGTAGGTCAACCATTGATCATCTTGTCAAATTGACTACACAGGTAAAGCATCAATTTGCTCGCAGAAAGAATATTCTAGCAACCTTTTTTGATATAAAAAAGGCATATGATCGTGTTTGGCATCATAAATTACTATATAAATTGAAACAAATTGGTTTGTCTGGGAACATCTACTTTTACATAAAAGACTTATTGATGAAAAGAAGCATGCAAACAAAGGTGGGAAATTCCTATTCGACTACACGCATGCCTACAATGGGTATTCCACAAGGCTCGGTAATAGCGCCCCATCTTTTTAATATATTACTTCATGACCTACCTCAATGTTTGTCAAAAAATGTCAACTTAGTACAATATGCAGATGATATTTGCATGTGGATGAATGTGTCCATGAAAAAGAAGTCACCAAAAAGAGATATAAATTACTATAGAAAAGCTTATCAAATGGAATTAGATAAATTAAATAACTACTTGTTTGAAAATGGACTAACTCTATCAACTGAGAAAACTCATCTGGTTTTATTCAACAATGGTGCTGATCCACCCAATTTACCATCCCTCCATATTGGGTCTGATATTTTGGAATATAAACAAAGGGTAAAGTTTTTGGGGGTTCATATTACTTCTAAGTTAAACTGGAATTATCACATTGAATACTTGTTATCTAAAGCAAGAAAGACTTTAAATTTTTTAAAAGTTATCAGTAAGCAATACTGGAGCCAAGATGTCAGAGTACTAAAACATCTAGCGATAAGTCTTGTTCGCTCTAGGCTTACGTATGGTCAAGAAGTTTTTTTCACCGCTCCAAAATATTTATTAAACAAATTACAAAGCGTGGATTGTAAAGCTTTTCGATTGGCCTTGGGGGTTCCTTTCCATACATCAACAATAGCAACATATAGAGAGGTAGGAGTACTTCCTTTAAATGAATGCCGTCAGCTTGCCATCGCTAAATATTTGTTAAAAGGCTCTTTAAGTGAAAACAATGTCGAAAATGAAATTGGCTTAAGATCAGATGTTGATTTCCCAAAACGAGCCAAAAACATATCATGTCTTAAAACAATAAAAACTGAAACTCTAGATACTTTTCAACAATCAGGAATAGAATTAGAAGATATGGTAAAATGTAGTAATCCATGTACTGTTATCCCTCCATGGGAATTACAAAAAGGACATTTTGACATTAATTATACCAATGCAAAGAAAAATGAGAATATAAATTTTATTGGCACAGTTGCGAATGAGCATTTATTTCTCAATTATCCAAATCATCTCAAAGGTTATACCGATGGTTCAGTTCTAGAAAATCACGAAGCTGGTGCTGCTTTCACTATCCCCCACTTAAAGGTCAAAAGAGGTTTTTATATTGGAAAGCACAGATCTATATTTACAGCTGAATTAACTGCTATTCTTATGGCTTTGCGTTATTTGCTTGATTTTCCGAAAACTGTGACTCAGATTCTTTTTTGTGTCGATTCAAAATCAGTGTTGTATGCCTTAAGCAATTCAAATTCTAGTGTGAGACAAGATTTGATTTTTGAGATTAATCATTTGGTGCATTTCCTTATTCTAAGAGGTAGTAATCTTACCTTTCTTTGGGTGCCTTCACACAGTGGAATACATTTCAATGAATCCGTAGATAAACTAGCTAAAAACTCTGCAGATTATACAAATGAAGCATATAATTTGAAAATCCCTTTATCTCTGAAAGAAGGGTATAGCCTACTGCAGAATGCTTGCTGGAAGCATTTTAGAAAGAAACAAGAAGATGTTGGCCACTCATTACCTGCTGACCACCAAACGAGTTTTGAAGATGTTTTTATATCTAAGTATGGTCAATTGTCTAACTTAAGGCTTTTAACTTCCCTTGCC
>JAMYXO010000947.1:30000-35355 GCA_033310375.1 Conus canariensis
TTAGTTAGTAGCTTTTCATCTATAGATGGGTAGAAATCTACTATGTCAAATGTTATAAAAACTGTATTTTCTTGTTTATTGAGGTTTTTGAACCATTGTATTACTTCATATGTGTTTTTCCAGAGATTGAGTTCAGTGTTTTCTTTTATGTTTTTTTATGGTTTTCTCTAAGATTTTTTTACTAATTTTCCCTAGTTCAGATTTGGAAGGGTTTATCAGTCTACATGTTGGGTTGTTCAAGAAATTGGGTTTGTGGTCTTTAAGTGTAATAAAGGCTTCTCTAGCTGCTGTGGTCTCTACTCTGTCACTTAGGTCCATTTGGTGCACAAGTTCCTTTTCTTTCTTTCTGATGTGATCATATGTAGCCTTGTCAGCCTTTCTGTAATTTTTCTGGATATTTTTATCAAGGAGTTTTGAGTACTCTTCAGGTTCTATTTTGTAAAAGTTATTGGTTTTATCCGCCTTCACAAATATTTTGGTGTCATTTTGAATTTGTTTAATTTCCTTTTCTAACGCTGATTGAAATTTGTTATTAGATTTTTTGAAATCTATGTTGGCTAACATTCTTCTCATTTTTTTCTTCAAATGTTTTCATTTCTTCAATGGCTGGTGGTACTCGCCATGACTTGAAGTCGTATGTATTTTTATCCTCTTTTTTAGCGTTGGGGTTTAAAAAGAAAAATGCTTTCCATCTCATATTTTTGATGAATTTTTCCGTTTGTCCTATCATTTTCTTCATGTAGCACTGGGGTTTAGCTAACGGAATGTTTTTGATGGATTGTTTAAAGTTGATTTTTTCCATTTTAAAATTTGCTGATTCAAAGTGCTCAACGTATGGAGCAGTTAAGAGAATGGTACTGAGGATCAGCGCAATCTTAAAAACAGTGCTCAACCACAGTGGGAGCGACATTTGTTATATTAAAAGCAAGTTAAAATCAAGCTTCTAAAAACATCTACAAATTTGTTTCACGCTGTGCGGTCGTCAGGATGTGATGAGCTTGTGTTGCCAGTGCCACGTATATATATAGCTAGCTGGTTTGCTGTTGTTTTTTTCCCGTGCTACATGTGTTTCTCAGGTGTTGGTTTTTTTCGCTGATAGGAACTTCCATCTGTGTCTGCAATTGTTAACCATTTCTGTTCTAACATTTAGAGTTGCCAACTGTGGTTTACATAGTATAATGTATTTCTCGGTTAGGCATAGATTGCATTTTTTTGAAATGTTGTTGTATGATGCTGCTCTTTTTAAAATTTTCCAAGATATGTTGTAGTCTATGTCTTTTTCTTTAAGTTTCCAAATGTATTTACTCAATTCTGTTTGGTTTTTGTATCTTTCTTTGTTGAATGATTGTTTATGGTTTGCATATCTAGTTTTGAATTGGTTTTCCGTGATACCTACATATGTTTCTTTTGCGTTCTCTGATGTTACAGTGGCTTGATACACAATGTTGTTATAAAGGCATTTGTTGCTTAGGGGGCACTGTTCTTTTTTGGTACAGTTACAAGATTTCCTTTCGTTACCCTCCTTTTTTTCTGTGCTGCTTTTCATTTTGTTTGCTGAATCGATGGCATTTTTAAGGTTCGGCATACATGAATATGATAATTTGATGTTGTTTTTGTTGAATATCTTGAATAATTTATGGTCTTTTGGGAAAGATGATGTCAAGATTTTAAAGAATTCTTTCCCTACATTTGTTTTAACTCTTGCATCATATGGGGGATTGTACCATATGATATTCCTTTTCCTGTTCTTTCTGCATCTTTTTGTATCATTGTCTGGATCGTATCTTAATTTGTAATTGTAGCCACTTGTATGTAACGCCTCTTGGTATTCAGCTGTAGCGTTGTTGAATACTGTTTCGTTACATGACAAATTGGATAGTCTTTTATTTATGCTTTTGGGTATTGTTTTCAGTATGGAGGGTGGGTGATTGCTTTTGATGTTTACATAAACAGGCGTGTCATTTGGTTTCTTGTATGGTTTATATGTGTGTTGGTTGAGGTCTAACGTTATGTCTAAATAGTTCACTATCTTTTTGTTTGCTTCTATTGTGATTTTTAAGTTTTGGTTGTGGAAAATTTTACACAATTCTTTTTTCTTATTTTCAATATTTCTAGGGTTGTCATTCAGAGCGGCAAGGCCGTCATCCCTGTACAGTCCAGTTTGTTTTCCAAGTTTTTTTTGAATATTGGATAACATGAATAGTCCGACAAGTTCGCAAGTTTCGGCACCATCGTATGATCCCATTGTGACATCGAAAGTTGAATTCCTGCTTGTGTTCTTAATCCAGGTTTCATTTTTATTGTGCAGTAAAGTTTTCTTTGTGTGGAAAATGATTTCCATTTCTGACCCTGATATTTCTGTGTACTTGTTGGCAAATTTTATAGCTTTAGTTAGTAGCTTTTCATCTATAGATGGGTAGAAATCTACTATGCCAAATGTTATAAAAACTGTATTTTCTTGTTTATTGAGGTTTTTGAACCATTGTATTACTTCATATGTTTTTTTCCAGAGATTGAGTTCAGTGTTTTCTTTTATGTTTTTTATGGTTTTCTCTAAGATTTTTTTTACTAATTTTCCCTAGTTCAGATTTGGAAGGGTTTATCAGTCTACATGTTGGGTTGTTCAAGAAATTGGGTTTGTGGTCTTTAAGTGTAATAAAGGCTTCTCTAGCTGCTGTGGTCTCTACTCTGTCACTTAGGTCCATTTGGTGCACAAGTTCCTTTTCTTTCTTTCTGATGTGATCATATGTAGCCTTGTCAGCCTTTCTGTAATTTTTCTGGATATTTTTATCAAGGAGTTTTGAGTACTCTTCAGGTTCTATTTTGTAAAAGTTATTGGTTTTATCCGCCTTCACAAATATTTTGGTGTCATTTTGAATTTGTTTAATTTCCTTTTCTAACGCTGATTGAAATTTGTTATTAGATTTTTTGAAATCTATGTTGGCTAACATTCTTCTCATTTTTTCTTCAAATGTTTTCATTTCTTCAATGGCTGGTGGTACTCGCCATGACTTGAAGTCGTATGTATTTTTATCCTCTTTTTTAGCGTTGGGGTTTAAAAAGAAAAATGCTTTCCATCTCATATTTTGATGAATTTTTCCGTTTGTCCTATCATTTTCTTCATGTAGCACTGGGGTTTAGCTAACGGAATGTTTTTGATGGATTGTTTAAAGTTGATTTTTTCCATTTTAAAATTTGCTGATTCAAAGTGCTCAACGTATGGAGCACTGGCAACACAAGCTCATCACATCCTGACGACCGCACAGCGTGAAACAAATTTGTAGATGTTTTTAGAAGCTTGATTTTAACTTGCTTTTAATATAACAAATGTCGCTCCCACTGTGGTTGAGCACTGTTTTTAAGATTGCGCTGATCCTCAGTACCATTCTCTTAACTGCTCCATACGTTGAGCACTTTGAATCAGCAAATTTTAAAATGGAAAAAATCAACTTTAAACAATCCATCAAAAACATTCCGTTAGCTAAACCCCAGTGCTACATGAAGAAAATGATAGGACAAACGGAAAATTCATCAAAAATATGAGATGGAAAGCATTTTTCTTTTTAAACCCCAACGCTAAAAAGAGGATAAAAATACAAAACGACTTCAAGTCATGGCGAGTACCACCACCATTGAAGAAATGAAAACATTTGAAGAAAAAATGAGAAGAATGTTAGCCAACATAGATTTCAAAAATCTAATAACAAATTTCAATCAGCGTTAGAAAAGGAAATTAAACAAATTCAAAATGACACCAAAAATTTGTGAAGGCGGATAAAACCAATAACTTTTACAAAATAGAACCTGAAGAGTACTCAAAACTCCTTGATAAAAATATCCAGAAAAATTACAGAAAGGCTGACAAGGCTACATATGATCACATCAGAAAGAAAGAAAAGGAACTTGTGCACCAAATGGACCTAAGTGACAGAGTAGAGACCACAGCAGCTAGAGAAGCCTTTATTACACTTAAAGACCACAAACCCAATTTCTTGAACAACCCAACATGTAGACTGATAAACCCTTCCAAATCTGAACTAGGGAAAATTAGTAAAAAAATCTTAGAGAAAACCATAAAAAACTAAAAGAAAACACTGAACTCAATCTCTGGAAAAACACATATGAATAATACAATGGTTCAAAAACCTCAATAAACAAGAAAATACAGTTTTTATAACATTTGACATAGTAGATTTCTACCCATCTATAGATGAAAAGCTACTAACTAAAGCTATAAAATTTGCCAACAAGTACACAGAAATATCAGGGTCAGAAATGGAAATCATTTTCCACACAAAGAAAACTTTACTGCACAATAAAAATGAAACCTGGATTAAGAACACAAGCAGGAATTCAACTTTCGATGTCACAATGGGATCATACGACGGTGCCGAAACTTGCGAACTTGTCGACTATTCATGTTATCCAATATTCAAAAAAAACTTGGAAAACAAACTGGACTGTACAGGGATGACGGCCTTGCCGCTCTGAATGACAACCCTAGAAATATTGAAAATAAGAAAAAAGAATTGTGTAAAATTTTCCACAACCAAAACTTAAAAATCACAATAGAAGCAAACAAAAAGATAGTGAACTATTTAGACATAACGTTAGACCTCAACCAACACACATATAAACCATACAAGAAACCAATGACACGCCTGTTTATGTAAACATCAAAAGCAATCACCCACCCTCCATACTGAAAACAATACCCAAAAGCATAAATAAAAAACTATCCAATTTGTCATGTAACGAAACAGTATTCAACAACGCTACAGCTGAATACCAAGAGGCGTTACATACAAGTGGCTACAATTACAAATTAAGATACGATCCAGACAATGATACAAAAAGATGCAGAAAGAACAGGAAAAGGAATATCATATGGTACAATCCCCCATATGATGCAAGAGTTAAAACAAATGTAGGGAAAGAATTCTTTAAAATCTTGACATCATCTTTCCCAAAAGACCATAAATTATTCAAGATATTCAACAAAAACAACATCAAATTATCATATTCATGTATGCCGAACCTTAAAAATGCCATCGATTCAGCAAACAAAATGAAAAGCAGCACAGAAAAAAAGGAGGGTAACGAAAGGAAATCTTGTAACTGTACCAAAAAAGAACAGTGCCCCCTAAGCAACAAATGCCTTTATAACAACATTGTGTATCAAGCCACTGTAACATCAGAGAACGCAAAAGAAACATATGTAGGTATCACGGAAAACCAATTCAAAACTAGATATGCAAACCATTAACAATCATTCAACAAAGAAAGATACAAAAACCAAACAGAATTGAGTAAATACATTTGGAAACTTAAAGAAAAAGACATAGACAAACAATC
>JAMYXO010000948.1:0-12500 GCA_033310375.1 Conus canariensis
TTTCGAACTATTTTATATTCATACTGACCCGCATTATTTGCTTCTACATTGCGTAGTTGTTCTAGTTTAGGAAACCTTTTGTTGTTGTCAACCTCTTTGCGTTTATAATAACCATCTTTAGTGTACTCAAAACCATACAAAGTGCCTATCTCACCGTTCTGTTCAAAGTCCTCAACGTCTGCAAGGTCTTTTAATTCTAAAGTTACACACCTCTCAGGCGCTAATGTAACTCCTGATTCTTCTGGCCCACGAGACATTATTTTTAGTACACCTTATTATTTTATTTCTAAAACAATGTGCAGGTTATCACATTTCACGACTTTCCCTGTTTTATCTGTGATCTTTATATTAAACGATCTGACCCTCCCACAAGCTAATCTTTTAAACTGTAAATTAGGGAATTGTATAATTTCATAATCGCAATATGCAGCTTTCCCTGATGGAAGAGCTCTTAAAACAGTTGAGGGCCTTCCATCATATAAGTTTTCATCAGTGCTCAGCTCGTCCAAATGAACATAGAGTAATGAATGTAATGCAAGATCGAGCGGATATTCTCCCTCATAAGTAGTTTCGTCTGATGTAACTCTAAAACCATGAATGGCAGTTGCAAAGCCTAACATTTTAGCTAGCTCTCCATCAAAATAGTAACCTACTTCTTCTTCTTCAGGTTTGAATGTCAACATTATTTTCAAATTTGCATTGTTAAGTTTGAGAGTAATGTCGAAGTTACTCATTGCTTCTTTTAGCGAGCAAAACCCGTAATAACCATCAGGTATGGTTAACTGGCTAACTAAGTTTCCTCTATTATCAAATTTTTTAATCTTATTATTCTCCTTGGATTCAGTTATATTAAACCATACGACTTTGTAAAAAATTTCATGGAGTGCGACCCTTTGGGTTCCGCAGTTATTATCAATAGCATATTCTAAAAACGAAGGACTGTCTTGAGTTGTTATTGTTACAAACATTTTTAAAACAAATTTAAAAATGAGTGCATTCAAATATACTAATGCAAAATATTCTGTCGGGCCGCACTACAATCTTAAAAATATAACAACTGACACCCTTGACATTTCTGTGACTCAGTCTGACGCCTTTCAAGTAAAGGTTAGTACTCCATTGGATCGTTATCTTAACCCTCCTATTAAAAACGACTACATCCCGAAAGTGTGGTTCAGTCATCCGATGCAGTTTTATCAGAACCAGTTAAACTTTGCTGTGTTTTGTGCTTCAACTGGGTGTGGAGTGTCGTATGCTGATCATTTAAATCATCCTGTTCCTTTGGTGAGGTCAGTGTATAGATTTCATTTTTATTACACCTTCAGACGTATTTTATCTGAACTGCAAGCGCCATTACCAAATGACAAAACGTTTAATCCATTCAGCAACAGAATAGATTACAAGGCTTTTGAAAGGATCTGTAACGAATTTGATATTGACCCAAAGACAGACTTTAGACAAAAGTTGGATCTTAATCATGGTTTAGGCACTCTTTATTATTGGGGCGTGCATAGAAAGTATAACTATGATTGGAATCCTCCTTACACATCTTTCTCTTCAGGCACAACTGTTCACCTCGGGTCCATAGAGCAAGAGCATAAAACAGCATGGACAACATTTATTTTGGATACTTCTAAGGGCCTAACAAAAGCGGGAATAGAACGAATAAACGACTCTATTCGTACTTATGTTTGGTGTTTGCTAGGTTCGCAAGCACAAACGAGATCAAACATAATTGATCCTTCTACTGGCTTTGACGCCCAAAAACAGTATTTAGCAAATTTAGAGGATTCTATTAATTCAGCAATTGATTTGCCTTCAAGTATTAAAAGGTACCAAAATGTTTTGCAATACGCAAGATCGAAAGTAGACTTTGCTGTTGGCACTGGTTTATACATGCTGCCTTCTGACCTCAGACTTCAGATAGGAACAATAATAAACTATAATAATGAAATCCTTGTGGCTGGCAATGAAGAGAAGGTCGGAAAAAACAACATAAATTCTAAGCCAGCAATAGCAATAAAAAAAGAAGCCCCACCAATCCCCGAGCCCCCCTCTAAACCCCCCTCAAAACCCCATCCAATCCCCGTGGCCTCAAAAATAATGACCATGAATATGAAAAGACGGCACTTGTTATTGGATTAACTGCCCTAGGATTACTTGGTCTTTATCTTACTATAAAGTAACCCAACTATTAAGACAACTAATGTCCATAAGTGCTCGGCCATAAAGCCAACTACTTTGCTTGCAGTAGACAAAAGCCAGCTAACGATCCCCCCTAATATGCCAGGTAAAGAGTCTATGGCCTTAGTGGCTAATTTTTTTAATAAACCCGCAAGATGATCAAGTTGTTTTTTTACCCATGATTTATCGGGTGGAGGAGATGGTGGCGGAGGCACTAACCCTTGCCCACCACCGCCTGTAATAGCCAACACCAGTGTACTTATTGCAAATCCTAAGGCTGTTATAACACTTGCTAATGTGACACCTTGCTCTCTAAACAGTGTTCTTATTCATTCTGCTAACGTTGTGTCTTCATATAAAATTCTTTGGATAGTTTCTCTTATTCTGCTCACTTGAGTTCGTAATTGTTCTCGGTTATTAGACAACACTTCTAGTCTTGCTGATCTCTCTTGTTCAAGATCTTTTAGTCTTTGTGTTATTCTTTCTTTAACACCAGGTCCTAAGTTGTGGTCATCAGCCTCAACTAGTTTTTCTTTTTCTCTTTTTATATGCTCATCTAGTTCACCCAGTTTTGCTAAATTGTTTGTTAATTCGCCTCTGATGCTTCTCAAAGCATGATCAAGGGCCGTTATTTCTCTCATAGGTAGCGGCGGATCGTGCATAGTTTTTAATACTGTTTCTTCTGAAAAACTGGTTTCTGCTTCTATTATTTTGTCTGCTGTTGGGCTTAAATCTTTAAGTTCTATGTTTTGCATTTGGTTATCTGTTGGGAGTTCTTGTAGTGTGTTTTGAAGTTTAGCAACTGCTTCCCTATCTAATTTTGGTTTAGTAATGCCAAGGCGATTTTGTTCGCTCACACTGAGCCTTTGTCTAATTGTACTCTTTTTTAAAAACTTTGATGAGTCTGGTTTAGTTGTAAGCTGAACAAGTTGTCCTTCGTCGTTTCTCACAAACAAATGGTCATCTTTTGTTTCAAAATCATTAGGGTCTATAAATTCGGGAGGTTCTTGACCTAAACTTTGATAAAATGATCTGACCTTACTTTCTGTTAATTCACGCCGCAATGATTGTAATGGATGTGTCAAAGGAGTCATTTCACTCATGTCGTCTCCAGGATCAAAAACATCATAATCTTCAATGCCTGCCATGTTTTTAAATAATTAACTTTTTATTTTGTTTTATAAAAAAATGTCACAAGCATATGGCTCAATTCTTGACCCGCATAGAAGACTGAAAGAGCCCTTTGGCGTGAAGGGAAATAAACAGAATATTATTGTTCCAAATAATCCATCTACTATTGATTCAGATCAAATTCTTACTGTTAAATTTCCAGACCTAGGAGCAGATGAAGTGATTGTACCGGGATCTGCACGACTTACTTTCAAAATAGAACTCGAATCAGCAACAGACGCAAACAGGACAGTTGTACAGAATCTGGGACGGGCAATCGTTAAGAAAATTTCTATAAAACTTGAGGGGCAAGAAATATTTTCTTTACACAATGCAGACATATTTCTAATCTATTGTGATCTATGGCTAACCCCGAATGAAAGGGCCGATCTTGCGTTTCAAGGAATCGAAAATAACGAAGCACTAAAACACAGAATAGACGCCGAAGATGCTAAAGCCGGCAACAAGTATGAAGCTGTAAGTTTTGCTTATGGAAATCGCTTTTCTATACCCTTAGATTTTGAGTTGTTAAAAGCGCATGCGCCATACTTTCAAGGAGCATTAAAAGACAGATTGTCATATGAACTAACTTTTAATGAATACAAACGTGTCATTAAATCTACAGACACTGATTCCAAGTACAGCATTTTCGACATCTCGTTAGAGTTTGACATTGTTAGCAACCCTAACTTAGCAAGGCTGATTGAGCAACAATATCAGTCAAAATTAGCAATATATTACGAAAGAGTGATTCATCATACTAAATATCCTAAAAGCAGGGCAGACACTATATGGAACTTTAGTTTTAGTGCCACAGCAAGATCCCTTAAAGGTATTTTATTGCTGTGTGAAGATGATAAAGAACCATACCAAAGACAAAGTGAAAAGTTTATCAATCCTAAAATAACGAAAGTACAATGTTCAATTGAGGGTAGTCCTAACCAAGTCTACGGTAGCGGGCTTAAACCTTATCATCATTTTGATGAAATAAGAAAATTGTTTGGAGGCGGGAGGTCTAGAAGTCCAACAGTAGACCTTGTGTCTAAAGATCTACACCTTCACAGTGTTAGACTTGATGAATATTTAACAACGAAATACGGTTTATGGATTGACCTAAGGTCAACAGAAGATAATCAGTTGCATGGGAGTGGGAGAACAGTTAAAGACGTAATAAGCATTCAAATTGATAAAGAAAAAGAGAGTGATAAACCACTTAATGTACATTTGTTTTTAATATATGATGCGCAGCTGAATATTCAAGATAACAGATTAAAAGATATCCAATACTAAATTATTTTTATTTTTAAAAAAAAAAGCATGTCTGTTCAGGTTTATCCAAAAGTGCCCAAAGAAGAGATAGTAGGCAACTCTGTTGCTGTAGACATAAAAACTTTCAGATTAACAAACATAACACAAATGCAAACCCAACTAGAGCAGGACCTTTCAAAATACAGTAAAACCAAACGAAGGTATTCTGCTGTCTTTAATGCTGTTACATATGTTAATACTGGAGCATCGATCACTAGTGCTCTATCAGCAGGAACAAGTGTAGGTCTCTTAGCAACAGGCGTAGGTGCACCGGCAGCTTTACCTCTAGGTGGTTTGTCTTTAACTCTTGGCCTGTGTTCATTGGCTGTAAGTGCTGTCAGCAAAAAAATAAAAGCTAAACTCCAAAAGCACACAGCTATGGTTCAACTAATAACAGCTAAACTTGGTTCCTTCAAACTGATAATTGATAAAGCACTTGCTGACTCGAACATCACGGATGAAGAATTTAGTCGCCTACAGGCTGATTTTGAGGACTACAAAAGACAAAAGTTTGATCTTCAAAGAAAGGCAAGGGCAACTTTTTCTCAACAGCCAGACACCGACCAGATAAAAAAGGAATGCTTAAAAAAAGTAAACGAGACATTAAACTCTGTTCTAAACAGCTCACATTAACAACACCAAAGGGCGTTTATACTTTAGTTTACGAGTCCAAGCACAAAAAGACCGTTGATATTGATTCTGACTAAGTATTTTTTTTTAAATTTAAATAAATATTTTGAGTTAGAAAAGAAGCTCAACATGGATAAGATATATGACAGTTTTGACTCTTGGTTAGATGCAATGGAAGAGGAAGAGCGTTTGTCAAAAGCTTTAAATGAGGTCGTTTTAGAAGTTATTGATCCAACAAACGTGCAGGCAAGCGTTGTACATGCTATTTCTCAAGTTCCAAGTAAACTAACAATAAACCCTCCAGTTAAAGTAAGGTTAGTTGTTTTAATCGACTATATAACAATAAACGAAGAAAATCTAGAAGTCTGGGTCTCAACTAAACAGCAGACTATTCTTTCTTATAATGACTTAACACCTGGTTGGGCAGATCAACTTCTTACACAGTTTAATGAAGCCTCTGAAGCAGCTAAAATGAGAGGCTCTGGTTGGTCAGAGGGTGAAGTCCTAGACATCAGATTAAGACAGGCTAAGTATGAGCCAATTGTAGGCAAGTCTTACATTCCACTGCCTCCAACATTAGTTGCAAAGAGAGCAGTTCTGAACATAAAGAATTCAGACGACAAATGTTTTATGTGGTGCGTTCTTGCGAAGCTGCATTTTTTACCAAAAAATGCAGAGAGAGTATCTAACTATCAACCTTGGGTCAATGATCTTAACTTTGATGGACTCACCTTTCCTATGGCTGTAGACAAAATTGATCAGTTTGAAGAACAGAATCCCCCAATAACTGTTAACGTATACGCATGGTCTGAAGAAACCAACCTTCTGCCAATTAGAGTGTCAAAGAACAGTCCAACAATAGGCGAACCAACCAAAACTCATGTAGACTTACTCCTAATGCAAAGCCTTAATGGGTTGCACTACACTCTAATACGCACAATGAGTAGATTACTAGTGCATACTACAAAACAACATAGCAAACAAGAATTTTGTAGAAAATGTTTAACAAGAATTCCGTCCGTTCAAGCTGCGAGCGAACATGTAAAACATTGTCTCAGTCCAGTTGACTGCAATACAGAACTAATTATGTCAAGAGAAGGCAGTAAGGTTAGTTTTAAGAATTACAAAAAACTCCAGAGGTCTCCATACGTTGTTTACGCAGACTTTGAATCGCTTATTGTTCCTTATGAAGGACCTGCTCCAAAACATTTACCAAAAACAGTTATAATGAATAACCACCAGATTTGTTCATTTGCCTTCATTGTTGTCAGGTCAGATGGTGAACATTCAAAGCCAGAATTATACAGAGGACCACATGCAGCAAAACATTTCTTAAAACGCATGCAAGAAGTTCGTAATGTCTGTTCTAATAATCTAGTCCTATCCGATCTTAAGATGACCTCTGAAGATCAAGATCGCTATGACTCAGCCACTCACTGTTGGATTTGTGGTTTAGAGCTAACACCTAAAAGTTTAAACCCAACAGTAAGAGATCATGATCACATTAGCGGAGAATTCAGAGGAGCAGCACATAACAATTGCAATCTTCACCTAAAGTTTGATCCTAGGACTTGGAGACTTCCTATATTCTTTCATAACTTGCGAGGTTACGATTCTCATCTTATATTGCAAGCAGTAACTAGCGATTTCAGGGTGTCATGCATTGCGCAGTCATCAGAAAAGTACATGTGTTTTACTTTAAATAACCTGTCTTTTTATGACTCTATGCAACACCTGATGGGTTCATTAGAGTCACTGGCTATGTCCTTAAAGTCCTGCCCAATAACGGAAGAATATTTTGACCCAACGCTCGTTAGAAAGGGCGTTTATCCTTATGAGTACATGAACAGTTGGGAAAGGTTTGATAACCCAGCCCTTCCGCCTAAAGGTGCGTTCTTTTCTAGTCTTAGAGGAAAGGACATTAGCGACTGTGATTACCAGCATGCTCAAGAAGCGTGGCAGAAATTAGAGTGTAAAACAATGGGAGACTATCATGATTCCTATTTAATGGCGGATACTTGTTTGTTGGCGGATATCTTTGAAAATTACAGAAAGACCTGCATGAAACATTATAGTCTAGATCCTGCGCATTATATTTCTGCGCCTGGGATGAGTTGGGACGCATTCTTAAAATTTACTGGTGTACAGATTGACCTGTTGTCTGACCTACCAATGCTTCAGATGATTGAAAACGGATTGCGTGGCGGAATTAGTATGGCGTCTCACCATTACTGTAAAGCAAACAACAAATACTTAGACAACTATGATCCAAGTAGGAAGTCTAACTATCTTATGTATTTAGATGCAAACAATCTGTATGGTTGGGCTATGAGTCAATCACTTCCATTACGTAACTTTAAAATGTACACAGGAGGTGTAAAAGACATTCAAAAGTTTTTAAAATGGCTGCATACTCTAGAAGCTGATCAACAATGGGGCTTTATTCTAGAAGTTGATTTAGAATATCCTCATGAACTTCATGATTACCATAATGACTATCCATTAGCGGCAGAAACCCTAAAGGTGTCAATGACAGAACCGCCTAAACTTGTGCCTAATCTTCGTGACAAAAAAAAATTATGTCTGTCATTACAGACTTCTCCAATTTTATTTAAGACATGGTTTAAAGTTAACAGCAGTTCATCGTATAATTGCATTTGATCAAGAACAGTTCATGAAACCATACATCATGAAGAACGCTGATCTCAGAACTAAATCCGCAGATGCTTCAGAAAAAGACTTTTTCAAGTTGATGAACAACAGCTGTTTTGGAAAGACTATGGAAAATCCGCACAAGCGCAAAGATGTCAGATTGGTCACTAGAGAGAACGATGCAATTAAGCTGACATCAAAACCCAACTACCAAGACTTTAGAAAATTTCATGATCAGCTTTTTGGAATAATGATGAAAAAAAAGAAAGTCAAATTGGACAAACCTGTTTTTATTGGGTTTTCTGTTTTAGAGCTGTCGAAGCTTTTGATGTTAGAATTTCTTTACGACTACTTTAAACCCTTGTATCCAGAGTCCAGAGTTCTGTACACAGATACAGATTCCTTTGTAATCGACATCCCTACTGAAGATTTTTACAAAGACATAGAATTAGAAGTAGCAAAAGAGCATGCCGGATGGTACGACACATCTGATTACCCTAAAGATTCACCTTTGCATTCAGTTATTAATAAGAAGGTTTTAGGTAAGATGAGGGATGAATTATCTGGAGGTGTGATCAAGGAGTTTATTGGTTCAAGGTCGAAAATGTACAGTCTTGCTAGCCAAACAAAAACTGTTAAAAAAGCAAAGGGAATATCTCGCAGTGTTGTGCAGTCAAATATATCACATGACAACTACAAAGAAGCATTGTTCAATAAAAAGACTTTTCATCATGACAATTACAAACTACGATCTAATCTGCATGAGATTAACACAACAGTTGTAACAAAACGGTCTCTTGACCGCACTAACACAAAAAGAGTATTTGTTAATCCAGAGTATCCATATGCAATTGGGCACTGGAGAATAGTATAATCATATGTCTTCATGGAGTTTCTGTTTGGTCAAGTGTTATCAGAAGCTCAACTATATCATTATCGAGTATAGCCAAATCATTATTATTCATTACTGCTAAATGTGCTTCAATTTTTTTTATCATTTCAAGATTTTGATTTTTCCATATCAAAATATCAGAATCTAGGGATTGGGGTAGTAAGCGATTGTCTGGCATAAGATTGTCAATGTTCTTAAATATTTTTTTGATAATAATATTATAAGCAGATAATTGACGTATTAATTTTGAAAACTCTTTTTTCTTTTGAGCTTCCATTTTAAACTCAAATGTATTTGCCTAAATTAACTAAGCGACTGGAACTGTGTCTGGCGGGATTATCTGCAGTTCTTCCTTCACAAAAGATCTTCGGGGGGCTGGTCGTTTTGTTGTGTCAGTTTCTCGTAAATAATACATGGGCGGATTCATTTTCACAATTTTTTTTATCTCATATGGATCAACACTCCAAACTGGATCTGTTGCCCTGATGCGAGTGTCCCCTTCCGCTTCTCCCGGTGAATAAAGGTATCTCACTTTTAAACCAAATGGTAATAGTTTACTGGATGAGTCTTCAATAGCAACATTTTTGGTTTTGATTGCTTGTACTGGTTTTAGCCCTTTAAATTCTTCATTATTCATTGCGCGCAAAACTGAGGGCAGTCTTTTTACCCATTCTGTGTTGCGAGAATTGTCAATCAGCTCTCTGTGATACTGGTAGGAGAAAAGTCTTTCAGATAACTGTTTGTTAAAGTTTTCAACCAAAGCCTGTGATCTGTGAACTCCTGGAATGCCTCTTTTAATGGTAACTCTATGTTTTAACAATAATTGATTCACTTGACCTTTAAATTCTTTTCCGTCATCGACTTGAATCATGCGAGGATAAGTTAAGGGTCCTCGTTGGTATATCAGCTGTATAGCAACAGCAACAGCAGAAGCACTCTTTTGTGTTAATGGTTCCGCATCTTTGTATCTTGAAGCTATATCAATGACTGTAAGTGCGTACTTAAATCTTTTTCGTCTAATCGTATCATGGGGTAAATATAGAAGATCCATTTGATGGGTGTCGTTTGGAGTTATATTCACAAAGTGTGGTCTCTGTATTCGTTTAGGCGCAGGTAAATAAATTTGCCAAATCGCTTGTTTAGATAACCATTCTTTTGCTGTTTGTTCACTGACTCCTGCTGCTTGGCTAAGCTTTTTAATTGCCGTTATTCCCTTCCAATATCCTTTTGGCGAATAATAGATCTTGTTCATTTTTTATTCAGCCAATATTATGTGCAACAAAATACACAACGGTCATGCCAAAGACAATAAACAATATTTCTTGCATCTTTTGTTTTTCTGATGGTTGATAAAAGTCGCTGAATTTTGGTGGGGGCAATGTTTCAACTTGTTTGCCTGTTACTAGAAAATATTCTTTTATTGCCTGGTCAACATCTTTAAATGTGTAAGCTGCATGTCCCTGTTGTTTAAGTCTGTCGTTAATAAAATCTAACTGCTCCATTCTTTGCTTTTCATAGGTGTCTTGTGCAGCGGCTAGTTGCTCCATAGCTCTGTTATGTCTTTTTCTCTCATCGTTATTTTGTAGTTTACTAAACGCGTAATTACTTCCGCTGAAAGCAAGCGCGTTGACCACTGCGCCGCCTATCATCATTACGAGTGAAGCCATTTTTTATAAATGTATTTTTTTTACATATTTATATTTTCTGGAATTATTCCTTGCTTAACTAGAAAGTCTTTTGTAGCAAATGAAGCTGTAATGACAGCAATCAACTTTGCTGAGTCTTCAAAATCTAGCTTGCCAAGATCTGCTGGTTTTATTCTTAACAAGCTTTTACCAAGCATTGTGTATCCTACACTTAGACCTCCAATAACAGCAGAATGGTATACGAGGTTGGCAACAGTTTTTTCGGTGCTCATTTTTTAAAAATAAAATAATATTTATTTATTAATAAAACATGAACTGCGATGATTTACTTCCTGAACTTACAAATAATCAAGTTGATGACCAAGCTATTATGCGCCAAAAGGAAAGGCTGTATTCTTTGGCGGCGTGTGGAAAAACAAAACAGTACCTCGGAAATGAATTCAGCATAGAACAGATTCAACAGATGTCGCCGCAAGACATTGTAAAGTATCACAACAGGTATGAAGCGCAACTGGGGTCAAGAATGGTCAAAAGTGTCGGACAAACTGTTCTTAGTTTGTACACTAAACTAGTCAGTAGATTTGCGCCCATTGATTCTGAACAAGATTTTATGTACGATTTAACGCAGGATCCAGTTTTAACAAAGTCATTAGAGTCTCTAGGATGTGATCTATATTACAGATTTGGAACATTATTGTCGCCAGTAATTATGGGGTTAATTACGTTTAATCATATAGATTTTATTTCCCTTAAAAATGACCGAGCAAAATCAGAAAACGTTGATGGAGAAAGTGACCCGTGAAAAGAATCCTGGGCGCGTTGAAGCAGGGAAAAAATTAGCAGAGTGGAACAAAAAAAGAAAATTAGAGTTACAACATATAACTCATAATGAAAAAACACTAGTTGTGCCAGAGCCACAACAAGAACAAGTTGTTTCAAGTCCCGCAACATCATCATGGATTATTTGGATTAAAAGAGTTGGCATTTTTGGCGTCATTGCTGTTGGTGGGGGTGGTTATTACGTTTATAAAACATATAAAGAAAGACAGCAAAAACCAAAGCAGCCCAAAAAATCACAGCCACTAAATACAAAATCTGAACAAAAAAGAATACCAGAACTGCCAACAACAAAATCTCATTTTGATCCATTTGATATGCAGTAATATTTCAAGAACTTAATAAATAATTATAAGTGACTTGAATAAGAACTTGATAACGACTTGATGACGACTTGATGAAAACTTAAATAAGAACTTGATAAGAACTTGATGACGACTTGATAAGAACTTAATGACGACTTGATAAGAACTTAATGACGACTTGATGACGACTTGTTAAGAACTTGAATAAGTACTTGAATAAGTACTTGAATAATAACTTGTTAAGAACTTGATGATGACTTGTTAAGAACTTGATGTTGACTTGTTAAGAACTTAAATCAGAACTTGAATAAAAACTTGTTAAGAACTTAAATAAGAACTTGAATAAGAACGTGATGCCGACTTGAATAAGAACCTAGAACGACTTAATGACGATTTTTTTTCATAAAGGATAAAACACAATTAATTGTTACATTCTTTTCCGGGGAGACAACTCCTCTTCACTTCTGAAGGGTTTGCTGCCTTTATGTAGTACTCTACTAATTCTAGGTCACGGCTTACCCAACTGCATAATTGCCGAGTCGAAGCGTCACACTGTTTGCTGGTTCGTGTCGAGTTACACATAACGGAGTAAGGGCGTCGTTTACTGCAGGCCGTCACGCAGCATTGTATAAATTTAGGCGGCTAAATTCCCCACCGGCGTCGTTTAGTGCAGGCGTTAGCCGTCACGCAGCATTGTATAAATTTAGGCGGCTAAATTCCCCACCCTCAAATAATCTTTTTCCAATTAGAGAACTATAAAATAGGCATTCTGGGTAATCCGGTGGAGCAGCAGCGAAACCGGCTCCAGCCGGTTGGAGCTGGGCGGAGCCGGATGAGCCAGAATGCCTATTTTATAGTTCTCTACAACATTTGTCA
>JAMYXO010000948.1:17500-20000 GCA_033310375.1 Conus canariensis
GTGTCGCGCACGTGCGTGCGTGTGTGTGTGCGTGCGTGTGTGCGTGCCTGTGTGTGTGCTGTGCTGTGTGTGTGTGTGTGTGTGTGTGTGTGTGTGTGTGTGTGTGTGTGTGTGTGTGTGTGTGTGTGTCTGCGTATGCCTGTATGGAATCAGTGGGTGTGCGGGTGTGGGCGAAAGGGGGAAGGGAGACGTTATGCTCACCATCTGTTTGTGTGTGCAATGCTCGCAGTATGTGCATTCCAAATGAGGTGTTTCTAGCTGGTCAGTAGGTGCGAATCCTCTCTCCTCTCTCTCTCTCTCTCTCTCTTCTCTCTCTCTCTCTCTCTCTCTCTCTCTCTCTCTCTCTCTAACGTACGGCCCGATGTTGTGACAAATGGTATTTCATTGTTCTAGGGTTGTTACATTGGTTGTTAAAATGTGGTGGTAATGTCTTGGGTTCGATTCCCTGATGTAAGTTTAGAAAAGTTTATTTCGTATCGAATGATGGGTTGTGAGTTCTTTAGGCGCATTAAGAGTTAATGGAGATGTTATTTTGATTGACAATACATTCCTCCGAATATCGGATGGACACACAAAACCAGTGTAGTGTGTATATAGGTAGGAATCTTATTCTAGGGACTATCAGTGATATGATATTAAAGTGTTGAGTTGGCATGAAGGAGAAACAAAAACAAGGGAGAGAGAGAGAGAGAGAGAGAGAGAGAGAGGAGAGAGAGAGAGAGAGAGAGGGGAGAGAGAGAGAGAGAGAGAGAATGAATACGACATACGAATACGAATGCGAATATTTATTCAGATTAAGGCCAGAGCCCCATACAGAAGGGGTGAAGCCTGCAATACACGTTATAAATATAATCATGAAAAAAGAAGATGCATGGAAAAAGCAAGTGTATATGCAGAATGCAATACTGTTAAGAGTATACAATACACAGCCTTTTCTGTGCTTCATGAATTCACAGATTACGATTTAAGAGAAACACCTATATAATGATAAGAGATTCCAACAATTTTGATTTTAGAGTACAAAAAGCAAATGATCTCTGCAATAGCACATCTTTGAAATATTTTTTTATGCATACGTGTGTACATTCTGCAATGTATTGTTGTTACCATTTACCATAAGTGAGGCGACATTGAAAACACACGGATTGTTGTTACCATTTACCATAAGTGAGGCGACATTGAAAACACACGGATTGTTGTTACCATTTACCATAAGTGAGGCGACATTGAAAACACACGGAGTCTTTTTTGTATGTGTGTGTAGTGAATCTACACATGTGTGTGAAAGGATGTGTGGGCACGGGCCCATGAGAGTGCCTGTGCACATCTGTGTGAGTGTGAGTGTGTGTGTGTGTTGTGTGTGTGTGTGTGTGTGTGTGTGTTGTGTGTGTGTGTGTGTGTGCATGTGTGTGCGCAAGCGTGCATGGGCGCTGTGTGTGTATGTGTGTGTACACGTACGCGCGCGCGCGCGCGCGCCCGCATGTGTGTGTGTGTGTGTGTGTGTGTGTGTGTGTGTGTGTGTGTGTGTGTGTGTGTGTGTGTGGACGTATTCCCAGCATCAAGACATGAAAACGTTCTCTTAAATCTTAATCTGTACATTCATGAAGCACAGAAAAGGCTGTGTATTGTATACTCTTAACAGTATTGCATTCTGCATATACACTTGCTTTTTCCATGCATCTTGTTTTTTCATGATTATATTTCTAACATGTGTATTGCAGGCATCACCCCTTCTGTATGGGGCTCTGGCCTTAATCTGAATAAATATTCGCATTCGTATTCGTATTCGTATTCGTTTTCTCTCTCTCTCTCTCTCTCTCTCTCTCTCTCTCTCTCTCTCTCTCTCTCTCTCTCTCTCTCTCTCCCGTTGTTTTTATTTCTCCTTCATCCCAACTCAACACTTTAATACCATATCACTGATAGTCCCTAGAATAAGATTCCTACCTATATACACACTACACTGGTTTTGTGTGTCCATCCGATATTCGGAGGAATGTATTGCCAATCAAAATAACATCTCAAAGAACTCTTAATGCGCCTAAAGAACTCACAACCCATCATTCGATACGAAATAAACTTTTCTAAACTTACATCAGGGAATCGAACCCAAGACATTACCACCACATTTTAACAACCAATGTAACAACCCTAGAACAATGAACTACCATTTGTCACAACATCGGGCCGTACGTTAGAGAGAGAGAGAGAGGAGAGAGAGAGAGAGAAGAGAGAGAGAGAGAGAGAGAGAGAGAGAGAGAGAGATTCGCACCCATTGACCAGCTAGTAACACCTCATCTGGAATGCACATACTGCGGGCATTGCACACACAAACAGATGGTGAGCATAACCTCTCCCTTCCCCCTTTCCCCCACACCCTCACACCCACTGATTCCATACAGGCATACGCGCACACACACACACACACACACACACACACACACACACACACACACACACACACAGCACAGCACGCACACAGGCACGCACACACGCACGCACA
>JAMYXO010000948.1:27500-35352 GCA_033310375.1 Conus canariensis
TCCTTCAACTGATTTTAAACAAAAGTTAGACCGTAATCATGGGATGGGCACATTATATTTGTGGGGCGAGCGTAGAGAATATAATTATGACTACTGGCCTGGCCACACCTCTTTTAAGCCAAACTCCCAAGTTAGATTGGGATCAATAGAACAAAAAACCCCAATGCTTGGGCAACATTTATCTTAGATGAAAGTGAAGGTCTAACAATGCCAGGAGTGCAAAGACTTAATGACTCCATAAGGACATACGTTTGGTGTCTATTAGGAGCACAAGCACAGACTAAATCTAGCATAGTAGATCAATCTACAGGTTTTGATGCCAGAAAACAATTTCTAGCCAATTTAGAAGATGCTATTAACTCTGCTGTTGATTTACCTGCCAGCATACAAAGGTATCAAGACGTTCTTGCACATGCTAGGTCAAAGGTTGACTTTGTTGTAGGCCATGGATTATACATGCTACCCTCTGACCTTAGACTGCAGATTGGCATGATACAGAATTATAACAATGAAATCCTTATAGCTGGAGACGATCAAAACTTAGGGCACAATCAAGGCTTAAACACAAGGCCTGCTCCATCCATTTTAAAAAAAAGTACCTAGCCCTGAAGAAAGCGATCCAGTTATAAGCGCCCCACAGCCAGAAAGCAGTCCAGAAAGCACGCCACCTGTTAATGTACCTCGCACTGACAGTCCAGAAAGCACGCCACCTGTTAATGTACCTCGCACCGACAGTCATACTAGCGAAAAGACAGCCCTCGTTGTATTTTTAACTTTTACTGGATTAGCCATACTTTATTTCACTAAAAATTAATCCAGCAGCTAGCACTCCTAACGTCCACAGATGGTCGGCCATATAACCGGCAACTTTGCCTATAGTAGACAAAACCCAACTAACAACACTGCCAATTATGCCAGGCAGAGCATCAAGCGCTTTGGCTGCTAACTTCTTTAATAGGTTTGCTAGATGATGCAATTGTTTTCTAATCCAACTTTTACCAGGCTGAGGCGTTGGAGGAGCTACTGGCCTTGTTGGCACACCACCTGTTAAAGCATAAACGAGTGTAGAGATAGCAAACCCAACAGCCGTTAATATGGGCCCTTTGGGACGGCAAAATTTTGGGCCCTTGTTTCAGGGGAAATTTTAAAAAAAATGAAAAAATTTTTTTTTTATAGGGGTTTGGGGGGGGGGGGGGGGAAAGAAAACCAAAAAAAATTTTGGGCAACCCCTTTAAAAAGGGCTTTAAAAAAAAAAAAAAGGGCCCTTTTCTCCCCTTTCCAAAATTTTAAAAAAAAAAAATAACCCCAGCCCTGGGGAAGGGAAAAAACGGGTCCCCGGTTTTTTAAAACCCCCCCCCACCAAACCAGGGGAAAAAGGGGAGGGGGCCCCGAAAAAAAAAGCCCCCGGGCCCAAAAAGGTTTTAAAGTTAATTTCCGGGGAACTGGGGGGCCCGGTTTCCCGAAAAAAGGGGACCGGGCCCCCTGTTTAAAAGGGGTTTCCCCAAAACCCCCCCGGGCCCCGTCTTTTCTAAACGGGGAAAAAAAAAAAGGGCCCCTTTGTTTTTATTTTTTTAAAAAAATTTTTAAAAAAGGGGGGTTAAACCAAAAAACTTTTAAATTTCCCCCTAAAAAAAATTTTAAAAACCAAACCAAACTAAGGGGAAAAATCCTTTAAAAGGGGGACCGAAGGTTTTGGGGGCCCCCTATAAACCGGGGGAAAATTTGGGGCCTTTTTTAAATAGGGACCAAAAAAAAAACCCCAAAAAAAAAAAATTTAAAAAACCAATGGCCCAATTTTTTGGCCCCGGGCCAAAAGGGATTTTAAAACGCTTTTTGGGTTGGGGAAAAATTTTTTTAATAAAGGTTTTTTTCTGGATGATTTGCAAAATTTTTTTTTTTAATCCAAAAATTTTAAACCCGGGTGGGGGGCGTTTTGGAAAGGGGGGTTAAATTTGGGCCCCCTTTTTGGGCCAAACCCCCACCTGGGTTTAAAACAAAAAAACGGGGGGTTGTAGGAAAATAGGGGAAAACCCAAAAAACCGGGGCCCTTTTAAAAAATTGGGGAAAAATTTTCTGTAAAAAAAACCCTTTTTTCCCTGGAAAAAAAGGGGGGCCCTTATTTCTTTCTTTTTTAGGGGGGGTTTTGTGTTTTTTTTTAAAAAGCATTTTCTGTTTTAAAAGTTTTTTTTTTAATTTTCTTTTTTTTTTTGTGGTTTGTGCTTAAACTTTTTGTTTCCCGTTTTTTTTAGGGGGACAAACCGGGGGTTTTTTTTAAAAATTTGGGGGGCCCCTTTTTTTAAACCTTTTAAAAAACCTGTTTTTTTTGCTGTATTTTTAAAAACCTTTTTTTTCTTTTGGGCCCCAAAAAATTTTTTATTTTACTGCATCAAACCCGGGTTTTTTTTTTTTTTCTTTTTAAATTTTTTCCCCCTTTTATTTAGTTTGCCCAAAAAGGGGTTTTTCCCCAAAAAAATTTTTTTTTTAAATTTCCAACCCCCCCTTAAATTGGGCCGGGAGAAAACAGGGATTTTTAAAAACCCCCCCCGGGGGATTTTTCCCCCCGGGGGCCAAAATTGGGGGAAACCCCCCAAAAATTTTTTTTATTTTTTGTCTCCCCCAAATTTTAAAATCCGGGTTTTTTTCAATTTTTTGTTTTTTTTCTTTTTATTTTGGGGTCTTTTTAACCCCTAAACTCCTTTGGGAAAAAAAAAAGGGGGGTATTTTTTTTATTTTAGATTTGTGTTTGGGGCAACCCTTTGGGTCCCAAAAGGGGCCCGTTTAAAAGGGCAAAAAAGGATTTTTTGGGGCCTTAAATTTTAAAAATATTTTTAAACGCCTTTTGGGGGCCCGGAACCCCGGGGGGTCCTTTGGGCCCAAGGTTTTTGGGGGGTTAAAATTTTTAAAAAAAAATTGGGTTTTTGGGGGCTTTTTGGGTTTTGTTGGTAAGGGGTTTTTTTTTAGGGGGGGCCTTTTTTCTAGGGTTTTTGGGGATTTAAAAAAAGAAATTTTTTTTTAAATTTTCATTTAAAAAATTTTAAAAAAGGGGGGGTGTTTAACCCCCTTTGGGGGGCAATAGGGGTTCCTAGGCCTTCCCATGGGGGAAAGGGGGTTTTAATTCATTTTTTAATTTTTTGCACGAGGGGTGCGGGTAACTGAAGGGGGGTTTTCTGTTTTTTTTTCTAATAAGGGGTTGAAGAAACCCTTTTTTGCTTTTCTTTTTCAAATTTTTCGCGCAAGGGGAAGGAACCTTTTAATTTTGTTTTTTTTCTTCTTCAAATGGGGGCCTCAGATCCTTTTTCTTCTTCAATAGGATCAATCGCTCAAATCTTCTCCATATTTTTTTTTTTTTAAATTTTTCTTTTTACTTTATTAAAAAAAAAAGAATCATGCGGGGGACCTTTTTTTATTAAAAATATTAATAATTAAAAAAATTTTGTGTAAAGGGGGATTTTAAAAACATAAAATATTTTTTTTTTCCGTTTTCAAGTGTGTTAAGAATTTTTGGGGGGTGTTGAATTCTTGCAAACCCCTTTTTATCTGCGCCCGCTTTTTAAAGTGCTAACCGCGTCCCCTAAAAGGTTTTTTTGGTTTTAAACTTGATCGGGGGCCCCTTTGGTTTTTTTTGTGTTTTTTTTGTACACCAGAGACAAAGGGGTTTTTTTGGGGCAAGCTTGTAAGCAGCTTATCTGGGGGTGGGGGGGCCTTTAGGGAAAATTGTTAAAATATTCAATTATTTGTTGTTTGCTAAATATGTAACAAAAAGTTTTGGGTCCTTTTAGTGTTGGATAAAAGGGGCTATTTTTTTAAACATTTAATTAAAATTGGTTGGGGTTTTAATTTTTTTGTATAGTTGACTTGGCGGACGGAAATTTTTTGTATTAACCCCACCCCTTGGTGTTTAAAATAGGGGGCTCAAGTTGGTTTTAGGCAACAAAAAATTTTTTAAGTTTAGGGGGGAAAACAAAGGGGGGCTAAGGGGGCGCCCTATTTTTTTTAATATTCTTTTTTTTTTTATAAAAAAAATGAACTCATTTACTTTTGTGACCGGGGACCCCTACAGAAAAGGAGAAAAAAAAAAACCCCCCTGGGTTAAAGGGGATAAGGGGAGGGGGGGCGTAATTTAGGGGAAAATTTTTCCTCAACAGTTTTAGCCCGGGGGCAAGGTTTTTAAAAGTTAAGTTCCCCCGATCTTGGGGGGCCCGGCGATGGGGTTTTAAGCCAGGCACTGTAAACTTTCATTCAAAATAAAAAATTACATCGAAAGCCTAATGCTACTGTTGTTGCAATTTGGGGCAGGGCAAACGTTAAAAAAATTTTGGCAATCAAACTGGAGGGGGAGAGAAAAGTCTTTTACTAAGCGAGGCAGACATTTTTTTTTCCCTCTATTCTGACCCCCATGGCTGCCTTAAAAAAGAAAGAAAAGGGGAAAGTTTATCAGGGAATACAAAAGGGGCCCAAACGGTCTCAAGCACAGGTTTAAAAACGGGGGGGGTTTTCAAAGGATATGTTAAAGGGAAAGAGGGGGTAGCAAAGCATTTGGGGGAAAAAAGATTTTTGCCATCCCCCCTAGATTTTGAAACTGTTAAAGACCTATGGGGCCCAATTACAAGGGGGCACTAAAAGAAAAAATTATTTTTGAAAATGGGGGCAATTTAATCCTAGCGGTCTGTTGTTCGTTGAAACCCTGAAGCTAAATACACAGTCAGCGGGGGGCATTTTTTCTTGAGTTTTTTATGTTTTTTTACTAACCCTGAACTGGCCAGGGGAAAAAAAATCTTAAAAACCCCGTATAAAAATAAAAGTTATTTTTTTTTATAAAGGTTTTTTACACCCACTACAGGGGAAAAAAGAAACAACGGAGGGGCACCCTGGGGAAACATAATCTAAAAATTTAGGTTTTGAAGTCTTTAAAAAAAGGAATTTTGTTCTTGTTTACTGGAAAAGGAAAAAAAAACTTCCTTTTATAGAGAATCAAAAAAGCGTTTTATAATTTCCCCAAAAATTGAGAAGGTTGGGGGGGGTGGGGGGGAATAAATTTTAAGTTGTTTTTATTTTTTATTCGGGGGGTTTTTGGGGGAATTTTTTTTCCCCCCACCAAACTTTGATGAAATAAAGAAAGTTTTTTCCTGGAAGGTGGCAAAGAGTTTTCCTGCAGTTGATTTGTGTATTAAAAAACTTCGCCTTTATGATGTAAGGGGCTCGAAAAAATTAAAAAACCAAATTGGGGGTAGCCCGGATTTTAGTTTTACATTTGACAACAGGGTTTTTTGGAAGGGAGAAAGGGGGTTTGGGCAAGATGGTATAAAAAATTTTAAAATTACAAAGGGGGAAAAACAAGGGGGGGAAAAAAGCACCAAAAAACAAAATTTTTGTTTTTTTTTGGGGTTTTGAATTTGGGGTTTTTTTTAAACTAAAACATTTGGGGGAAAAAAAAAAAAACAGGGCAAAAGGGGGGCGTGGGGTTATTTAAAAAAAGGAAAGGGGGAAAATTTTTTTCTAATTAAAAAAAAAGGGTGGGATGGTTTTTAAAGGGTTTTTGGCCCCCCAAAGGGGTTTTTGGGGAAATGTTTTTTTTTCTTTTTTTTGGGGGGGAAATAACTGGGGGGGGGGGGGAAAAAAAAAATGTCCCTTTTGGTTTCTTGATTTTGGTTTTTCCCAAAAAAAATTTTACAGGGGGTTTTTTTTACCGGGGGAACCCTTTTTTATTTTTTTCTTTCCACAAAAAAAAACCCTTTTAAGGGGCCCCAAAAAACCCAAATTTCCTTTTTCCAAAAAAGGGAAAAAAGGGGGGGGGTTTAAATTTGGGGGGCCAAGGGGGGCCCCAAAAAATTTTTTTTTTAGTTGATTTTTTTTAGCGGGCAAAAAAAAAATTTTAAGGGGGGGAACTGTTTTAAGGGAAAAAAATTTTTAAATAAAAGGGGGGGGCTTTTTTAAAAAATTGGAAAAAAACTGTTTTTATTATTGGTGGGCTTTTTCCAAAACCCAACCCCAAAGGGGGCCATTTTTTTAAAAAAAAGGGAAAAAAGGGTTATCCCAAAAACTAGGGCCCTTTTGGGGGGAAACCGGGCCCTGGCCCTTTTTGGGTTTCGGTGGGGCTTTTTTAAAAACAAAAAAAACAATTTTTTTCTTTTCTTAAAAAAGGGGGCTTTAGGTTTCGCAAAATTTTAAAAATTTAGTTTTTATCTTATTTTTTTTCCAAATAAGGGAAAAAAAGTTTGTTTTGAAAAAATGGGGTTTTAAATGGGGAAAAAAATTAAAATTTAAAAAGGGGGGAAAAAAAGATTGGGGGCTTTTTAAAAAAAAATTTAAAAAAAAAAAGGGAAACCCCCTTAAGGGAAAAAATTTTTAAGAAAAACTTAAGTTTTGGGGTTAAAGGGGGGGCCGGAACCCCCCCCCCGGGTTTAATTTCGGGTTTTCTTTTTTTATTTGAAAATTTTTTTTCTTTTAGGGGTTTTTTTTTTACAGGGTTAAATTTTTTATTTTGGGGTTTTTTTTTATTTTTAGGGTTGTTTTTTAAATTTTTAATTTTTTAATTTTTAAAAAAAAAATTTTCTCGAAGGGGGGCCCGGAATCAAAAAGGGGGGAGTTTGGGGTTTTCCTTTAAAAATTTTGGGGTTGGGAGTTTTGGCTAAAAAAATCTAGGGGATTAAAAAACTTTACCCCTTTTTTTAAAAAGGGGGGGAGTGGGCCCCGGGAAAATTTTTTTATGGATTTGGGGGTACACCGGGGGGCGGGTTGGGGGGGTTTTTCAAAAAAGAATTTTGGGGAAAAAATTTAAAAAAAAAAAAAAAACGAAAAAAGGTATCCCCCCCCCTTGGGAAGAGATAAAAGGAAAATTTTTAAGGGGGAAAAAACGATTTTTTGGGGGGAAAAAACCCAATTTCAAAACTTTTTTAAAAAACGAGGGGGGAATTTTCCGGGGGCCCTTTTTCCTTTCCCGACATTAACTGGGGGTTTAAAAATTTTTTTAAAAATTTTTTCGGGAAAACCCCCATGTATAAATTTGATTTAAAAAAATCAATTTTAAGGGGAAAAAGCTTTGGAAAAGGAAAAGGGGGGGGGCGGGCCCTTTTTTGCTGGGGCCCAGTCCCAGGGGAAAAACCCCAAAAGAAAAAAAAGGCAGGATTTGAAAAAAACCCAAACAGGGGGGTTTTTTTTTGTATATTTTTGCTTGGGGGGAGGGGGGGGGAAAAAAGGGCCTTAAAGGCCCTTGGGGCTGGGGTTGGGGGGGGGGGGTTTTTGGGGGGGGGAAAACCCCTTCGGGCCCCTTTTGGGAATTTTTTAAACCCCCAAAAAACTAGAATTTTACGCCCAGGGGGAAAAAAAAATTTGGGAAAACCCTGCTTTTTTTCGGGGTTTTTTTTTAATTTTCTCCAAAGGGGAAGGGTTTTTGGGTCCCCGGTTTTTCCCCGGGGGCCCTTTTCGTTAAATTTAGGGGGGTTTTACAAATAAAAAATCTGGGAAAAAAATTGGGGGGGGGGGGCCCCTTTTAAAGGGTTGGTTTTTTTTTTGCATTACTAAAAAAAGGGGAATTTAAAAAAAAAAAACAATTTTTGGGGAAATTTAAACTGGGGGCCCCAAAAAACCCCAAAATTTTTGATGGTTTGACAAAAGGGGCAAAAAAATAAAAGTTTTTTCGGGTTTTAAATTTTTTTTTTAAAAAAATATGTTTTGGGTTTTTTTTGGGGTTTTTTTCCCCTGGGGGGATGGGGAAAAAGGGTTTGGGGCCCGAAAAAAAAGGGGTTTTAAAAAAAAAAATATGTTTCAAAAAGGGGTTTTAAACTTAATTTTTAAAAAAAAATTAAAAACTTTTAAAATTAAAAAAAATGGGATGGAAATTCCCGGCTTTAAA
>JAMYXO010000949.1:0-35352 GCA_033310375.1 Conus canariensis
TTTTTTTTATGGGAAAAAAGAAAAATTTGAAAATAAAAAAAAAATTAAAAGCACATCTAGCCATAAATAATAAAAATGTATTTTTGCCTAAATTTTAGATTATGAAATTATCTGAAATCAAATTTGACGAAAAAAATAATAACCCATAAAAAGACATTTGATATCCTAATTTCTTCCCAATTGCCCCCATTGCATATGAAAAACTCTGGATTAACCAAAATACTCTTTTTTGTTTGTTTTGTTGCTATCTAATGACTTCTTTTGTTACAACAGTTTGTGTTAATCCTCATGCAGATTAGATCGTAGTTTGTTAATTGTCATGATGGAAAAAGTCTTTATTGCCAAACATGCTTTCTTTTGTAAGTTGTCCATGGATATTTATGCTGACTGCACAACACTGCGAGATATTTCCCTTTGCTTTTTTTTTACAACTTTTTTTTTTGGCTTGAAAAGACTGTTTAACATTTTTGAACCTAAACCAATAAAACTCCTTTGATCACACCTCCAGATAAATTTCATTCATCCCTTCATCTTACCTAAAACCTTCTTATTTAATACTTGAATGCAAAGGCGAAAATCTCTTTTAGGGTAATCAGATGTGGTCCGTACCATCCGCATGCTCTTTTTGCTACTTTTCTAATTCCATGTCTTTTTAAAATCTTTCAGTAGGGATGTCGATTACAAAGGAATCTTGTAATCTGTGTGTACAGAACTCTGGACCTCTGGAATACAAGGGTTTTAAAAGTAGTCGTAAAGAAAATCATTTCTAACATCAAAAAGCTTTGACACTAAACAAAACAGTAAAAACCCCAATAAAAAAACAGGGTTTGTCCAATTTGACTTTCTTTTTTTTTTTTTTCCATCCATTAATTCCCAAAAAAGCTGATCATGAAATTTCTTCTGAAGTCTGATAATTTTGTTTTTTTTGAAGTCAACTTAAATTGCATCGTTTTTTCTTTTGTGTGAAACCAATCTAACATCTTTTAACGCTTGTGCGGATTTTTTTCCATAGTCCTTTTTCCAAAAACAGCTGTTTGTTTTCATCAACTTTGAAAAAAGTCCCCTTTTTTCTGAAGCCAATTTTTGCGGGATTTAGTTCTGAAGATCAGTGTTCTTCCATTGATGTATGGTTTTCATGAAACTGTTTTTTTTCTTGAATCAAAAGCAATATTATACGATGAACAGCTGTTCAACCCTTTAAACCATGCCCCCTTTAATATAAAATTTGAAGAAAGTCCCTGTAAATGACAGACATAATTTTTTTTTTTTTTGTCACGAAGATTAGGCACAAGTTTTAGGTGGTTTTCTGTCATTGACCACTTTTTAGACTTTCTGCCGCTAATGGATAGTCCCCCATTATTGGTAATCCATGAAGTTTCCATGAGGATATTCTAAATCAAACTTTCTAGAATGAACCTCTTTTGTTGATCAGCTTCTAGAGTAAGAGCCATTTTTAAAAAAACTTTTTGAATGTCTTTTTTTACACTCCCTGTGTACATTTTTTAAAGTTTTTCCGTAATGGAAAGTGATTTGCGCCAATGCCCATCCATACAGATTGTTTTTTGCATCCTAAATACATAAGATAGTTTAAAGCCCTTTTTAACTTGGATCATAGTTTTCCCCCCAAGATTGTTTTTGTTTTGCTTTTACAGTAATGGTGGACGCCATACTAAATTCCCCCCCCCCCCACGCAATCCGTTTTTTTTCCAATCATCTGAAAGCATTTGGCAGGTCAGACCAATAAAATCAATCTGTACCACCAGTAATTTTTTAAGAAAGCTCCCCCACTCATCCCAGGCGCAAGAAAATATAATGCGCAGGAATCTAGGCTATAATGTTTCCATGCAGGTCTTTCCTTAAATTTTTTTCAAAGATGATCCCCCCGCCAAACAAACAGGTATCCCGCCATTATAAATAGGAAATCATGAATAGTCCCTCCCATTGTTTTTTACAACTCTAATTTTTCCTGCCACGCATTTCTTGAGCATGCTGGTAATCAGAATCACTGAAATGGTCCCTTTTCCTCTAAAGACTAGAAAAAAACGCACCTTTAGGCGAGGAAGGGCCTGGGTTATCAAACTTTCCAAAACCTTTCAACTGTTTCATGTACTCATAAGGAAAAACGCCCTTTCTAAACGAAGCAGTTGGGTCCAAAAATATTCTTCCTGTTATTGGGCAGGACTTTTTTAAGGGACCTGCCAGTGACCTCTAATGACCCCATCAGGTTGTTGCCATAGAGTCATAAAAAAGAAAGACAGTTATTTTAAAAGTGAAAAACACATGTACTTTTCCCTGATGACTGCCGCAAATGCATGACACCCTGGAAATCGCTAGTTACTGCCTTGCAATTATAAAGATGGAGAGTCCCGTAACCTCGCAAGTTTTATTGAAAAGGAAATATAGGAAGTCTCCCCCAAGTCCTAGGATCAAACTTTAGTTGAAGAATTGCAATTGTTTATGTGCTGCTCCTCTAAACTTTCCGCTAATGTGGATCATGGTCTCTTACTGTTTTTGGATTTAAACCTTTTAGGTGTTTAGCTCTAAAACCCACAAATCCAACAGTGGAGTGGGCTGAGTCATAGCGATCTTGATTCCTTCGGGGTCCCATCTTAAAATCGGAATAAGGACTAGATTATTAGAACAGGACATTACGAAACTTCTTGCATGCGTTTTTTAAAAGATTTTTTGCTGCATTGTGGTCCCTCTGTATAATTTCTGGCTTTGAAAATGGTTCGCACCATCCTGACCTTGACAACAATGAAAGGCAAATGAACAAATCCTGGTGGATTATTCCAATTAAAACTGTTTTTTTTTTGTAAATGTTTTGGAGCTGGTCCCCTTCATAAGGAAACAATAAAGCGATTCGAAGTCCTGCCGTAAAACAACATATGGAGAACCTCTGGAGTTTTTTTGTAAATTCTTAAAAACTAACCTTACCTTGCCTTTCCTTGGCATAATTAGTTTTTCTGTATTTTTGCAAGTCAACTGGGACTGAGAACAATGTTTTACATGTTCGCTCGCAGCTTGAACGGCCCGGAAATTTCTTGTTAAAACATTTTCTACAAAAATTCTTTTTTTTGCTATGTTGTTTTTGTAGAAAATGCACAAAGTAATCTACTCATTGTGCGTATTAGAGTGTAGTGCAACCCATTAAGGCCTTTGCATTAGGAGTAAGTCTAACATGAATTTTTTTTTGGTTGGTTTCGCCTATTGGTGGACTGTTCTTTGACACTCTAATTGGCAAAAAGGTTTGGTTTCTTCAGAACCATGGTAGGTTAAACGTTTTAACAGTTTTTGGGGGATTTTGTTTTTCAAACTGATCAATTTTTGTCTACAGCCATAGGAAATTCAAGGCCGTTAAAAGTTTAAGATCATTGCCCACTGTAAATTTAGTTAAGATACTCTCTCTGCATTTTTTTGGCAACGTAAAATGCAGCCCTAGCAAGAACGCACCACATAAAAACATTTGTCGTCTGAATTCTTTAATGTTCAGAAAACTGCTTTTCTTTGCAAACTAATGTTTGGAGGCAGTGGAAATGTAAGACTTTTGCCTACAACCCCGGCCTCATACTTAAGCCTGTTCTTAAATCTGATTGTCTAGGAAACCTTCACCCTCGGGGAACCAACCAGAGCCCTCTCATTTTTAGCCTGCTTCGAGGCTTCATTAAAACTGTGTTAAAGAAGTTGATCTGCCCAACCGGGTGTTAAGTCATTATGAAGAAAGATAGTCTTGCTGTTTTAGTTTGGAGATTTCCTAACCCAAAACTTTTCAGCTTCATTGAAAAATCTGGGGTTTTTTTAAACTCCTTGAAAGTATGGCGCCCGCGCTTTTTTAAACAACTCAAAAATCCCAAGGGTAAAGGAAAAGCGATTTTTTCCATAACCAAAATTTTACAGCTTCCTACTTGTTTTTTTCCGTCTTTAGCAAACTTCGGCGTTATTCTGGGGGTTTTTTTGTTTTTTTTTTTTTTTTTTTTTCGAATTTCCCCCCGGGGAAAGCAAGATCGGCCCTTTCATTTCGGTTAGCCTAGATTCAGAAAAAAGGAATTAGAAAAAAAGTTGCTTTTTGTTAAAAAAAAAAAATATTTTTTTTTTTCCCCTCAAGTTTTATAGAAATTTTCTTAACGATTTGCCCCCTCCCCCCCGATTCTGACAAAATGCCTGGTTTTTTCGTCTGTTGCTGAATCAAATTTTTTTATTTTAAAAGGAAAGCCGTGCAGATCCCCCCCACAATCAAATTTATCTGCTCCGGTCCTGGAAATTTACAGTAAGAATTTGATCTAAAACAATAGTAGATGGAATTATTTGGAAAAAATAATATTCCCCCGCTTTTTTTTTAAACCCCCCCCTTTTAAAAAGGGCCCCCCCCAAAAATAAAAGGGTTTTTTCCCCATCCCTTTTTTTTTTAAATGCTTTTTTCCCTCTATTGGCCCCCCCCAAAGGTGAAACAGTTGTGCCTGAAAGAAAAAGAAATTTTGGGTTAAGGGGAAGGGTTTCCCCAATTTCAAAAAAGTTTTTTACCTTTTCTGTGCACCCCCCCCAAAAAAAAAAAAGGGGGTTTTGCCAAAACCCCATGTTTTTGGTTTCCAAAAATTTTTTTTTTTTTTTTTTTTCCCCAAAAATTTCTTTTTCCCTTTGGGGTTTTCCAATATAAAATTTTTCTTACAGACCCCTTTTCCCAAAAACCCCCTTTTTAAATTCTTTTTTCCCCCCGGGTTTGTTTAAAAATGGTTTTTTTAAAAAACGTTTTTTTTTTTTTTTTTGGGTTTTTTAATGGGCTTTCCCCCATTTTTTTTAAAGGATAAAAAATACGTTTTGAAGGGGGGAAAAATAAAAATGAAATTTTTATAACCCCTGCCCCCCCTCCCCCCCCAAAGGGGGTTTCGGGAAAATTAATTTTTTTTAAATTGAACCCCCCGCAATAACCAAAAACCTCCAACAACCCATTTTTTTTATGCCCCAAAAAAAACCAAAAAAAAGGGGTTTTTAAATGGTTTCTGAAAAAAAAACTGCAATCGGTTTGACTAAAACCCAAACATTTTTTGGGGGAAATTGTAAGCCCCCCCCTTTTTTTTTTTTAAGGGGGGAAAGGGTTTTTTTAAGAAATCCGTTCCCAAGGGGATTTTAACCCCCCTTTTTTTACTTAAAAAGGCGTCAGACTAAAGCCCCAACAAAAATGTCAAAGGGGTTTCAGTTTTTTATTTTTTTTTTAAGGATTGAAAAGGGGGCGGCCCCCCCAAGAAAAAAATTTTTGCTTTTAAGTAAAAATTTTTTGGGGGAAATCACCCCCTTTTTTTTTTAAATTTTTTTTTTTTTTTAAAAAATTTTGTAACAATAACAAATTTCAAGACAGCCCCCTTTTCTTTTTTTTTAAAAATATGCAAATTAAATTTAATAAACTCCCCAAACCCAAAAAAAAGGGGCCCCCCGAAAACCCATAAAAATTTTTTTTTTTAACAAACCCCCCCGAAATTTGTTTTAAAAAAATAACTAAAAAACCAAGGGGGAAAATTTAAAAAAATTTTAAAAAAATTTTTGGGTAAAAGGGGAAAAACCCTTATTTTTACCCCCCATTTTAAACCAAACCAAAAAGGGTTTTTTTTTTAAAGGGGTTTTTTTTTTTGCTCGCAAAAAAAAAAAGAAGAAAATGATTAATTTTTCCGACATTAACCCCCCAAAAAACCCTTAACAATCCCAAAATTTGGGAAAAAAAAAATGTTTTAAACATTAAAAAACCTTTTGAAAAGGAAAGAAAATTTTTTTAAAAACCTTTTTTTGAGGGAAGGAAAGCTAGCAAAAAAATTTTTTTGGGCCCCCTTTTTTGAAAAACTGAAAAATAAATGGTTTTTTTTTAAAGTTTACAAAAAGCCCCAAAACCCCCTATTTTTTATGGGGGGAAAAATATCCGCCCCAAAATTTTTTTCCCAATTACACCCCCCATTACTTTTAATTGTTCTTTTTAAACCCCCCTGACCCCAACTAAAATGAAAAAAACTTTATAGGGAAGGGAAAAGGGCCCCCCCTCAACTGTTTTTTTTAAAAGTTTCTTCCACCCGGGGGAAAAAGCTGCATATTGCAAATTAAAATAAAAAATTAAAAAATTTCCCCAAATTTTTTCCCAGTTTTAAAAAAAGGATTAGTTTTTTTTTTTGGAAAGGGGCCCAGTTTTCTTTAAAAATTTAAAAAAATTCCCCCAAGAAAAAACCCGGGGAAAAAGGCCCCCCCGTAAAATTTTTGAAAAACCTCCCAACATTTTTTTTTTTTTTTAGAAAAAAAATAAAAACGTTTTTTTTTTTTTTAAAAAAATTGCCCCCCCGGGGGCCAAAAAAAGAAATCGGGAAAATTTTTAAAACTTTTAGGGGCCTGAGGGGTTTGGGGGGTTAAATTTTTTAAAATTTAAAAAAGACCTTGAAAGCCCGTTGGGGGAAAAATTTTTGAAAAAAAAACGGTGAAATGGGGGCCATTTTTTTGGGTTAAGGGTTTTTTTTAAAAGTTACAATTTAAAAAAAATTTGGTTTTTTTTTTTAAAAAACCGGAAAAAGGGGGTTTAAACGACAAAAAAAAGGTTTTCCTAAACTAAAAAAAACCCCTCCCCCAAAAATTTAAAAAGAAAAAATAAATCCGGGTCAGTTTTAAAATATAAAATATTTTTTCGAAAAAATTTTCCCAACAAAAGGGGAAAAATTTTAAAAAACCATTTTTTTTTTAAAAAAGGGAAAACTTTAAAATTTTTTAAAATTTCCCCAAAGCCCCTTTTTACTTTTTTTTGCCCCCGCCCCCCAAAAAATTTTTTCAGAAAAAGAAATTAAACCCCTTCCGGGCCCCCTTTTTTAAAAATTAAGTCTTATGCCAGGGGGAAAAAACAGCCCCCCAAAAAAGAGTTTTCCAAAATTTAAAGAATTTTTTTTTTGGGGGACAAAAAAAGAAAAAATTCCCCCCACAGAAGAGAAAATTTTGGTTTTTTTTTTTTTTAAAGGGAAAACCTACAAAAGTACAGTTTCTTTTTCCCCGCTGGGTTGTTTTTTTGGGTGTTATATGTTTATGTGGGAATTAATCCAAGGGTTTCCCTCAAAATGGAAAATTTGTTTTTGTTGAGAATTTTTTCTGGTCCCCCCTTAAAAAGACTGTGGGAGGAAAAATGGATGCCCTTGTGGGGTGTCAGTGGGGACAACCTTAATGGGAAGGAATTTTTCTTTATTAGCTGGCCCCAAAACCTTTTTAGATCTCCTCTCAAAACAACAACAACCGGAGGAGGAGGAAAAAGAGAAAGAGAAAAATTCCCCCCTAAGTTTTTTTTGGCCAGCCCCCTAAAAAAAGAATTTTTTTCCCTTTCCCCCATAAGGTTGTCCCCAACTGACACCCAACCAGCTTTTTATCCATTTCCCCTCCCCCAACATTTTCTTTTTTTTAAAGAACCCAGAAAATTTTCCCAAAAATTATCATTTTTGTTGGAACCGTGGGTTTCCCCCCCCCCCACCCCTCCCTAATTAACGGTGCCCCCCCTCACACACCAACCACCCCCCCCCCCGTGAAAAAACTGTAACTTTTATGTAAAGTAGCCTTCCCTTTTCAAAAACTGATTTTCTCCCTTTCCTGTTGGGAAGGGATGTCACTGTTTTTTGGCTTCCCCAAACTTTTTTTTCCCTTTTTATTTCGATCTCCTTTTGTTTTATTTCCGACTGTTGTCCCCCCCCCCCCCCCTCTGGGGCAATAGAAGAAAAACTTACATGTAAAAAAAAGGGCCAGAAGTTTTTCCCAAAAATGCATTTTTTCCCCCCTGAAACTTTTTTTTTTGAACGGTCCCCGAAAAAAATGTAAAATTGGCTTTTACGAATTTTTTTCCAAATTTTTTTTTAAATTGTCCCCAATTTTTTCTAAATATGGGTTTTCTAAGTGCCATTTTGTTTTTTATGTCAAGTTTTTTTTTTTTATTTTTCCGAAACTATTTGTTATATTTCATACTGGAACCTGTAAATTTATTTTTTTGCCCTTCTAAGGGTGGTGCCCGGGGGGTAAATTTTTTTTTTTTTTTGTTTTTTTGTCTAGTTTTTTATGGAAACCCTTTTTTTTGTGTTGTCCCCCGTCCCCCCCAACCTCTTTTTGCGCTATTATAATAAACCATTCCTTTTAGTGTTAACTTCAAAAAACCATAAAAACAAAAGTGGCCCCCCCTAATCTCACCGTTTTTTTTTTTTTGGTTTTCAAAAAAGTCCTTCAACTCCCTTGCAAAAGTCCCCCTTTTTAATTCTAAAGTTTAACACAACCCCTCTCAGGCGGCTTTTAAAATGTAAAACTCCCCCTGATTCCCCCTTTCCTGGTTCCCACGTGACCCAATTTTTTTTTTTTAAAACAAACGTATTAATTTTTTTTTAATTTTTCTAAACCAAATTGTGCCCAAGGTTTTTTTTTATCAAAACCCATTTTGTTAACGACTTTTCCCCCCTGTTTTTTAAAAAAATCCTGTTTGATTTTTTTTTTTTTTTTTATATTAAATTGAATTTCCTGACCCCCTCCCACAAGCTAATTTCCCCTTTTTTTTTAAAACCTGTAAAATTTTTTTAGGGGGGGAAATTTTTGGTAAAATAATTTTCCATAATCGCAAAATATTGGGCAGCTTTTTTTTCCTGATGGGAAAGAGCTTTCTTAAAAAAAACAGTTTGAGGGGACCCCTCCCATCATATAAGTTTTGTTTTTTTTTTTTTTTTCATCAGTGTCCTTCCAAACCTCGTCCCAAAATAAAAACATAGAGTAAAAAAAAAAATGAAATGTAAAAATTGCAAAGATCGAAGCGGAATATTTCCCTCCCCTCATAAAGTAAGGTTTTTTCGTCCCCTGAATTGTTAAACTACCTTAAACCATGAATTGACAGATGTTTTGCAAAAGCCCCTAACATTTTAGCCCTTAGCCCTCCCACTAACATCAAGAAAAAAAAGGGTAAATGGTCCCCCCCCTAACTTTCCTTTCCCCTTCAAGGTTTTTGGTTTGGAAATTTGTCCAACATTTTTAATTTTTTTTCAAATTTTTTGCCATTGGTTTAAAGTTTTGAAGAAAGGTAAAAAAAATGTCCCGAAAGTTTACTCCATTGCCTTTCTTTTTAGCGAGCAAAAACCCCGGTAAAAATAACCATCAAGGTATGGTTTTTTTTTTTAAAACTGGGCCCCTAACTAAAGTTTCCTCCCCCCTAATATCAAAAAAAAATTTTTATTTTTTATAATCCTTTTTTTTTTTATTATTCCTTTCCTTGGATTTCAGTTTTTATATTAAAACCATACACCCCTTTTGGTAAAAAAAATTTCAAATGGAGTGCCGACCCCCCTTTGGGTTTTCCCGCAAGTTTTATTATCAAATTAGCAAAAATATTCCCCTTTTAAAAAAAAAAAACGAAGGAACCTGTTTTCCCCACCCCCCCCTTTGAGTTTATTTGTTTTATTGGGGTTTTTACAAACATTTTTTTTTTTTTGTTAAACCAATTTTTAAAAAAAAATTGAGTGGAGGAAAAAAAAATTTATACTAATGCCCAAAATATTCAGTTGGGCCCCCGCACCTAACAATCCTTAAAAAATATAAACAACTGACCACCCTTTGACATTTTTCCCTGGTGACTCAGTCCCATTGACACGCCCCTTTTTTCAAAGTAAAGGTTTTTTTAAGTAACTCCAAATTGAAAATTTCGTTTTTTTTTTATCCTTAAAAACCCCTCCTATTAAAAAAAAGACCTTACATTCACCGAAAAGTGTGGGGTTTTTTCCAGTCCCCCCATCGATGCAAAAAGGTTTTTTTTATCAGAACCAAGTTTAAACCTTTTGCCATGTGGTTTTTTTGGCGGCATCCAAAACTGGGTTTTGTGGAGTTTGTTCCCCCCCGGGTAAAAAAAAATGGCGGATCATTTAAAATTCAAATCCAGAATCCTTTTGGTGAGGTCCCCCCCCCCCCCCAGTGTAATTAGATATTCCATTTTTATCTATAACAAACCTTTTCAAGAAAAAACCCCTAATTTTTATCCTTGAACCTGCAAAGCCACCATTAACCAAATTGAAACAAAAAAAAACCCGTTTTTTTTTAAAAAATCCCAATTTTTCCAGCAACAAATAGAAAATTACAAAGGGCTTTTTTTGAAAGGATCTGTAAATGAATTTGATTATTTGACCCAAAAGAAACAAGACATTTTTAGGACAAAAAGTTTTTTTGGAATTCCCCCGCAATCCCATGGTTTTTTAAAGGCCACCCTTTATTTTGGGGGCCGTGGCACAAAAAAAGTAAAATAAACTATGAATTTGGGAAAATTCCTCCTTTACACAATCTTTTTTTCCCCCCTTCAAGGCACAACATTGTATTATTTTCCACCCTCCGGGGGTTCCCCATAGAAGCCCAAAGGCAAAAAAAAATAAAAAACCCAGCAAAAAAAATGGGACAACCAATTTTTATTTTGGACGCCTTTTTTTTCCTAAAGGGCCCTTAAACCAAAAAAGCGGGGAATAGAAAAAACGAAAAAAAATCAAACGACCTTCTATTCGTAAAAACTTTAAAAGGTTTTTTTTTTTTGGTGTTTTTTTGCTAGGTTTTTTGAAAAAAAAAACGAAAAATAAAATTATTTACCTTATGCTTTACCCCCCCAAAAAAAAAAAAAAAGAATTTTTCCCCCCAATTTTAAAGGGGTTCAAAAATTTCCCCCCCAAATTTTTCCCCCAAAGAAAAAGGCCCCAAAAAATTTTTTTTTCCACTTCCCCCCAAAAAAATAAAAAAATTTTTTTGGAAGGAAAAAAACTTGCCTCCTTTTGAATTAAACCCCCCCAAAAAATGGCCCCCCCTTTTAAATTTTTTAAATAAAAAAATTTTTCCCCAAAAAAAAATTGGAAAAAAGCCATAAAGGGTTTCCCTCCAAGGCAATAAAAAAAAACCCCCCTAAACCCCCAACCCCCCAAGGCCCCCCAAAGCCCAAAACCCCCCCCCCTTAAAATCCAAGGAAAAAAACGAAATTTTTGGGTTTTATTTGGATTTTTTTGTTTTAATATGGGTCCCTTTTTTTCAAAAGTAAACCCAATTTTTTTTATTATAACCCCTTTTATTAAAAACCGCAACAAAAGTCCCGCCTTTTGGGAAAAGGGAAAACTTTTTTTATCCAAATTTTTTTTAAAATTGCCCAAAATTTAACCCAGGTGTTTTTTTTTTTTAAAACCCCTAACCGGGTTTCAACCTTCAAATTTTTTGCCACCCCCCCCTTTAAAACCAAACCAGTTTTTCTTTATTGTTCCACCCTAAGGTTTGTCCCCTCTAAAAAATTTTCCCCCTTCTAAAAATGGTTTTTTTTTTTTTTTTTTTATTTCCTTTTTTTTTTATTCCTTCGTTTTTTTTTTTTTTTTTGGCCCCAAAAAATTTTCCCCCCCTTTTTTGCTGGAATTTTTCCCCTTTTTTCCAAAATTCCTTTTTTAGTCCCCCCTTTTGGGGTTTTCCCCCTTTTTTAACAAAACCACCCAAAATTTTTTTGTTGGTTTCCCTTTTCACACTCAACTATTTTTTTTTTTTTTTTTTTTTTTTTTCTTTCCCTTTTTTTTATTCCCCCCCCCCTTTATTTTTTTCCCCAGTTTTTTTATTTTTTGCTTAAATTTGGTTTTTTTTTTAATTCCCCTCTGATTTTTTTTTCAAAGAAATTTTAAAATTTCCAAAGGTGCCCTTTTTTTTAATTTTCCCCTCCATAGTAGGGGTTTTAGGCAAAGTTAAATTTTTTTTTTTTTAGTTACCTGGGTTTTCCCTTTTTTTAAAAAAACTTTTGGTTTTCTCTAAAATTTTTTTTTTTTCCTGCTTGTTTTTTGGGGGCCTTTAAATCCTTTTAAGTGGTATGGTTGTTTTTTTTTTGGTTATTTTTTTATGTTTTTTTTGGGAGTTTCCTTGTTAGTGTTGTTTTTTTTTGAAGTTTTTTAGCAACCTGCCTTCCCACTTGTCCCCCCCCTTAATTCTTTTTCCGTGGTTTTTTTTAGCAAATGCCAAGGGGCGATTTTTTTGAAATTCGCTCCAACACACTGAGCCCTTTTTGTTTTCCCCCCCCTAATTTGTAAGTCCCTTTTTTTTGCTAAAAAACTTTTTTTGATGGGTCCTGGTTTTTTAGTTTGTTTGTAAAGCTTGAAACAAAGTTTTGTCCCCCTTTTTGCTTTTTTGTTTTTTTTTTTTTCCACAAAACAAAATGGTCCAATCCTTTTTGTTTTTTCCAAAATCATTAGGGTCCCTAAATAAAATTTCGGGAGGTTTTTTTTTTTCCTTTTGGCCTAAAACTTTGAATAAAAATGAAATTTTTTGACCCTTACTTTTTCCTGTTTTAAAATTCCCAACGCCGCAATGATTTGTAATGGATTGGTGTTGTCCCCCCCCAAAGGCGTCAATTTTTTCCACTCCATGTTTCCCCCCCCCTCCAGGATCAAAAAAACCATCCAATAATCTTTTCTTCCCCTGCCATGTTTATTTTTTTTAAAAAAATTAAATTAACTTTTTTTATTTTTTGTTTTTATAAAAAAAAAAAATTGTCCCCACACAAGCATATGGGTTTTTTTTCCCCATTTCCCTTGAAACCCGCCAAATAAGAAACTGGAAAAGAAAGCCCCTTTTTGGCGTGAAAAGGGAAAAAAAAAAACAGAATATTAATTGTTTTTTTTTTTTCCAAATAATCCATCCTACTATTTGAATTTCAGATTACCCAAATTTTTCTATACCTGTCCCCAATTTTATTTTCCCAGACCCTAGGAGCAAAGATTGAAGTGATTTGGTGGTTGCCGGGGATCTGGCAACGGGCTTTTTTTTACTTTTTTTAAAAATAGAAAACTTGAAAATTTTTCCAGCAACAGAAAACCCGTTAAACAGGAAACAGTTTTTTTGTAAACAGAAAATTGGGACGGGGCAATCGTTTTTTTAAAAAAAATTTTCTATAAAAAACCCTTTGAGGGGCACAAGAAAAATATTTTTTTTCCCCTTTTACACAAATGCCAGACATATTTTTTCCCCTAATCTATATTCCTGGATTCTAATGGCCCTAAACCGATAAATGAAAGGGGCCCCGATCTGCTTTTTTTTCAAGGAAATCGAAAAAAATTAACGAAGCCAACTAAAAACACAAGAAATAGACCCCGCCCCGAAGATGGCCTAAAAAGACGGTAAAAAAACCAAGTGTCATGGAAGCTGTAAAGTTTTTAAATGGCCGTTTTTTTTTTTGGAAAATCGCTTTTTTTTCCATTACCCCTTTGGGTTTTTTTTTTTTTGAGTTTGTTTTTTAAAAAGCCGCAAAATGGGGCCTGGGGGGGATACTTTTTTCCCCAAAGGAGCATTAAAAAAGACAGATTTGGTCCCCATATGAAACCCAAAACTTTTTTTTTAATGAAAATACAAAAAACGTTGGTTCCCATTAAATCTAACAGACACTGATTTTCCCCAAGTACCAGCAATTTTTTTTCCGACCATCTTCGTTTAAGTTTTTTTTTGAAAGTTTTACATTGTTAAGCAAACCCTAAACTTAAGCAAAGGCCCCCTTGATTGAAGCAAACAATAATCAGTCCAAAAAATTAGCCAAAATTATATTACGAAAAAGAGTTGATTTTCCAATCATTACTAAAATATTCCCCCTAAAAGCAAGGGCAGACAACAAATATGGGAACTTTTTAGTTTTTTTTAGTGCCGCAAGCCAAGAGTCCCCTTTTAAAGGTATTTTTTTTATTGCTGTTGTTGGGGAAGATGAAGGAACCATTCAAAAGAAGAACAAAGTGGGGAAAAAAAGTTTTTTTTTTTTTTTAATAAAAATCCCCTAAAAATTAACCGAAAAGAAAAAAACAATGGTTTTTTTTCCCTTTTGAGGGTAGTCCCCTAACCAAAGGTCCCCTAAAACGGTAAGCGGGCTTTAAACCCCTTTATCCCATCCATTTGAATGAAATAAGAAAAATTGGGTTTTTTTTGGAGGCGGGAAAAAGGTCCCCTAGAAGTCCCCCAACAGTAAAAAGACCTTGTTGTCCCTTCTAAAAGATCTTACACCTTTTCACAGTGTTTTTAGACCCCTTTATGGAGAATATTTTTTTTTTATAACAACCGAAAAATAACGGTTTTTATGAATTGGAACCCTAAGGTTCGACCAGAGGAATAAATCAGTTTGCCAAATGGAAAAAGTGGGAGAAACAGTTTTTTTTTTTAAAAGAACGTTTTAAAAACATTTCCCAAATTTTGATTAAAGAAAAAAGAGAAGTTAAAATAAAAACCCACTTTAATGTAACATTTTTTTTTTTTTTTTTAAAATATATGATTGCCCGCCCAGCTGAATAATTTCTCAAAGAATAAACAGATTTAAAAAGAATAATCCCAATACTAAAATTTTTTTTTTTTTATTTTTTTAAAAAAAAGCAAAATGTTCCCCTGTTTTTATTTTTTTTTATTTTTACCGACTTAAATCCAAAAAAAGTGCCCAAAGAAAAGAGAAGGCTCTTGTTTTTTGCCTGTTAGACATAAAAACTTTCAGATTAACCAACAATTAAAACACAAAATGCAAAAACAAAAAACTAGAAGCAGGAAAACCCTTTCAAAAAATAACAGCAAAAAACCCCAAACGGAAGGTTATTTTCCCCCTGCCTTTTTTCCCCCTTTTTTAAGGCTTGGTTTTTTAACATAAGTTTTAATACTTGGGGGGGGGCAAACCCCAAGCTAGTGGGTTCTAATCAGCAGGAACAAAGTGTTAAGGTCCCCTCCTTTTACAAAAAAGCCCCCCGTTAAAGGGGGCCCCGGCAAAGCTTTTTAACCCCTTCTAGGTGGGTTTTTTTTTTTTTTTTAAACTCTTGGCCTTGTTGGGGTTTCCCAATTGGGCCTTTTTAAGTGGGCCCCCGTCCAGCAAAAAAAAAAAAAAAAGCTAAAACCCCCCAAAAAAACAACAACACTTTATGGGTTTTTTTTTATTTCACCTAATTAAAAAGCTAAAAACCTTTAAAGTTTTTCCTTTTCCCAAAAAACCCTTTAAATAAAATTGAAAATAAAAGCCAAACTTTTGCCCCGACTTCAAAGAACAATCAAAAAGGATTTGGGAAAGAATTTTTAGTCCCCCGCCTTACAGGCCCGATTTTTTTATTTGGAAAGGGAACTAAAAAAAAGACAAAAGTTTTGATTCCTCCAAAAAAAAGGCAAGGGCCAAAAAAATTTTTTTTTTTTTTTCTTCCAACAGCCCCCCCAGCCCCCGACCAAGAATAAAAAAAAAGGAAATGTTTTATTTTTTAAAAAAGTAAAACGAAAAAAAACATTAAACCCCCTTTTTTCCCAAACAGCCCACATTAACCCAAAACCCCAAAGGGCCGGTTTTAAAAAACCCTTTTTTTAAATTTTTTAAAGTCCCAAGCACCAAAAAGGACCCCTTGGGAAATTTTATTTTGATTTTTTCTGAAAAATTTTTTTTTTTTTTTTTTTTTTTTTTTTTTTTAATTTAAAATAAATTTTTTTTTTATTTTTTTTATTAGAAAAGAAACTCAAGCAAAAGGGATAAAAAAAATATATGAAAGGGTTTTTTTTTTTTGAATTGAAATTTTTGGTTTTTTGGAAGCAATTTGGGCCCGAGGAAAAAGCGTTTTTTTTTTGTCCCCCCAAAAGCCTTTTTTAAAAAAAGGCCCCCCCCCCTTTTTTTTTTTTAAGAGTTTTTATTTTTTAAACCCCCCAACAAAAGTAAAAGGCCAAAGCGGTTGTAAACGCTTTTTTTTTTTCCCCTCCAAGTTTTTTCCCCAATTTAAATTTTAAACCCAATAAACCCCCCCCCCCCATTTTTAAAGAAAAAGGGTTTTTAGTTTTTTTTTTTTTTTTTTTTTTTAATCAACTAAATTAACCAATAAACGAAAAAAAAACCCTAGAAAGTTTTGGTTTTCCAACTAAAAACAGCAAAAAAACTATTCCTTTTTTCTCAAATTTTAAACTTTTAACACCCGGTTTTGGGCAAAAATTCCCAACTTTTCCTTTTACACCAGTTTAAATGAACCCCTTTTTGAAAGCAACAAAAAAAGGGAAAAAAAAGGCCCCCCCTTTTTTTTTTTTTTTTTTTGGTCCAGAGGGTTGAAAAGTTCCCAAAGCCCATCAAAATTTAAGACCACCCCCTAAGTTTTTAAAGCAATTTTTTTTAAAGGGGGGGCCCAAGCCTTAAACATCCCAAACCGGGCCCTCCAAAATTAGTTCCCAAAAAGGGAAAAGCAGTTTTTGGAACAAAAAAAATTTTTCCCCAGACGACCCAAAATTTTTTTTTTTTTTTTTTATGTGGTGCTTTTTTTCCCCCTTTGGGGCCCTAGGCTTTGCACCCACGTTTTGCCAAAAAAAGGGGCCAGAAAAAAGGGGGTTAAAATCTTAACTATTTTTTACAGTGGGGCCCAAAAAATTTCTTAATTTTTTTAAAAACGGCCCTTGAATTTCCCAAAATGGCTGTGGGACCAAAATTGGTTTTAAATTTTTTTTTTTTTTGAAAAAACCAAATCCACCAAAAAAAAACTTTTTTTTTTTTAATTCTTACACTTTGGGTCCTGAAAAAAAACCCCAAACCCCTTTTCCCCCGGGCCATTGGGAAGTGTCAAAAAAAAAAAAACCAGTCCAAAAAAATGGGCCCCGAAAAAAAAACCAAAATTCAAAAGTAAAAAACTACTCCTATGCAAAAAAGGGATTTTTTTTTTTTTCCCACTAAAAACTCCAAAAATTACGCACAATAAAGGGGTTAGTTTTTTAACTTAGTGCAAATTAACTAAAAAAAACCAACAAATAGAAAAAACCCCCAAGAATTTTTGTAAAAAAATGTTTTTTTTAACAGAAAATTTTCCCGTCCCGTTAAAGGGGCCCTCCCGAGCAAAAACATTAAAAAAAACCCATTGGTTTAGCCCAAGTTTTTGACCCCCTTTATTTCCCGAACTAAAAAAAAATTTCGCCCGGAAGGGAAAAGGGCCCCCAAATTTAGTTTTTTTTAAAAAAAAAAAAACGGTTTTTTCAAACTAAATTTTCCCCCCTATGTTTTTTTTTTTTTTTTTAAGCAGACTTTTTTAAATCCACTTTCCCTTTTTTTTTTTTTTTATGAAAGGAAAAAAAAACCCACAGAAAAATTTCCCTTTAAAAAACAGTCTAAATTAAAATTTATCAGATTTGCCCTTTTTGCCTCATCATTTTTTTTTTTTTAAGGGCCGGAATGGCCCGCCCAAAAACCAAAGCCAAAATTTATAAAAGAGGACCCCAAAAAGCTTCCCCCAAAAATACTTTCTTAAAACGAATGCAGCAAAATTTGCGGGTTTAAAAAGCCCTGTTTTTTCCCCCCAATTAATCTAAAAATTATTTTGAAAAATCCCCTAATGAACCCCCCCCTGAAAAAAACCCAACAACCCGTAAAAAACCCAAAAAACCCCCCCCCCTTTACCTTTTTTTTTGGAAATTTTTTTTTTTTTGGGGCCCCCGGCCCCTTTTGGGTTTTTGCCAAACCCCAGAGAATCCAACAGTAAAAAAAAAGACCCCCCCCGATTCCCACATTTTTGTTGGGGAAAATTTTTAGGGGGGAGCAAACAACATAACCCAAATTTCCAAAACCTTCAACTTTAAAATTTTTTAAACCCCAAAAAAACATGGAAAACCCCCCCCTATATTCCCCCCCTTTACAACTTTGGGGGAAAAATTTTAAAAACCTCTTTACCTTTATAAAATGGCCAAAACAAGTAAAAAACCCCGGGAACTTCCCCCGGGGGTTTCAAAAGCCCTTTGGGCCCCAGTCCCATCAGAAAAAGTACATGGTTTTTTCCTTAAATAACATGGGGGCTTTTTTTTTTTAAAGAAACCCCCCTTTTAAATTCCAACACAATTGATGGGGTTTTTTCCCCCTTAGAGTCACTGGCCCTTTTTTTTCCCCCTTAAAGTCCCCCCGCCCCAATAACAGAAAAAATATTTTTTTTTTTTCCCCAACTTTTTGAAAAAAGGGGGTTTTTTTTTACCCCTTTATGAGTTAAAAAAGAAAAAAAGTTGGAAAGGTTTTTTTTTTGACGAAGATACACCCTTTCCGGCCTAAAAAGGGCCGGTTCCCCCCCTTTTTTAGTCTCAGAGGAAAAAGGGACAATCAGTTTATTTCCCCGATTTTCCGATTTCTCCCCAAAAAAATGCCCCTGGCAAAAAAAGGGTTTTTTTGAAATGTAAAACATGGGGAGACTTATCCATGAAATTTCCTAAATTTTAATGGCGGGGGTTACCTTTTTTTTTGGGTTTGGGGGGACCCCTTCCCCCCCTTTTTAAAAATTTTTTTTAGGAAGAACCCCCCGCAATGGGAACCCCAAATTTTTTTAAAAGCCCCCCCCGGATCCCCGCCAAAAATTTTTTTTCTGCCGCCCCTTGGGGGAATGAAACCCTTGGGACCCCCCCTTTTTTTTTTTTTTTTTTAACTGGAGTTTCAAAATTGGAATTTTTTTGGTCCCCTGGGCCTGCCAATTTTCTTTTTTTTTAAAAATAAATTTTAAAAAAAAGGAATTGCCCTTGGGGGAAATCAGTTAAAGGCGGTCCGCCAAACCATTAAACTGTAAAAAAGCAAACAAACAAATACTTTTTGGGGGGGACAAAACCCTAATGATCCCCTAAGGTTTTAAAAAGGTCCCTAACTAATCTCATGTAATTTTTAGATGCAAAACCAATCCCCGGGGTTTTATGGAAATGGGCCCCAAAAAAAATTGGCGCAAAATCCAAAAAACTTTCCATTTAAACGCCAACTTTTTTAAAAAAATGTTTACACAGGAACTCAAAAGACCATTCCCCCAAAAAGTTTTTTTATTTTTAAAATGGCTTACCTAACTCCCTAGAAAGCTGATCGGTAAAAAAGAGTTCCCCCTCATTTTCTAGAAGTTTTTTTTTTGAATTTAGAATATCCTCATGAAAACCCTTCAAATGATTAAAAACCAATAAAATTTACTATACCCATTAAGCGGCAGAAAAGTCCCTAAAAAAGTGTCCCAAAATTTGACCCAGAAACCCACCTAAAAAACTTGTGCCCTAATCTTTCCGTTGAAAACAAAAAAAAAAATTTATTTAATGTCCCCCTCCCCCCCTGTCCCATTAACAGACTTTTTTCCTTTTCCCAATTTTTTATATTTAAGACATGGTTTTTTTTGGGAAGTTGAAAACCAGCTGTTTCATCGTATAATTGGGGGGGCCTTTTTCTGAAATCAAGAAAACATTTTCCATTGAAAACCCATACATAATGAAAAAAGAACCACCTGAATCTCAGAAAACTAAAAATCCACAGATGCTTCAAGAAAAAAGACTTTTTTTTCAAGTTTGTTGAAATGAACAAACACGCCTGTTTTTTTTTTTTTTTGGAAAAGACTATGGAAAAAATTCCGCAAAACAAAGCGTATAAAAGGATGTTTTTAATGGGTCCCACCAGAGAAAACCGTTTGTTTTTTTTTTTTTGCCCCAATTTAAAGTTTTTACCTTCCAAAAAACCCTAATTTTAATTCAGGGAACTTTTTCAAGAAGATTTTTTCAATGGAATCAGCTTTTTGGCCCTATTAATTGATTGAAAAAAAAAAAGAAAGTCAAAAAATTTGGGAATTTTAAAGCCCCCCCCGTTTTTTTTATTTGTTTTTACTGGTTTTAGGAGGCCTGGTCCCCGAAAAAAGCCCTTTTTTGAATGTTTTTTAGAAATTTTTCTTTTTTACGAAACTTACTTTTTAAGCCCCTTGTTAATCCCCCCTGAAAGTCCCAAAGTTTACCTTTTACACAGAATAACAGATTCCCCCCCTTTTTTTGTTTTTTTATATAGATTTTATTCCCCTAAAACTGAAAATATTTCTAACATAAAGAAACATGAAATTTTTTTTTAGAAGTTAAGCTAAAAAGGGCAATAAATCGGGGAAATTGGTACGGAAACCCACCAATCCTGAATTTTACCCACCCCCCCCCCCCCCCTTAGATTCGCCCCCCCCCCCCCCCCCCTTTTTTGCATTTCAGATATTTAACAAGAAGGTTTTTAGGTAAGATGAAGGATGAACTTTTAATCTGTGGGTGGGTGATTCCAAGGAAGTTTTTTTTGTTTTTTGGCTTTTTGAGTCGAAAATGTAACAGTCCTTTTCAACCAAAAAAAAAAGTTGTTTTAAAAAAGCAAAAGGGAAAAATATTTCTCGCAGTTGTTTTTTTGGTGGGCAGTCCAAAGCCATATCCCCCAAAAATGACCCAACTAAAAAATTAAAAAAAAAGCAAATTTTTGGGTTTTTGACAATTTAAAAACCTTTTTTCATCATGACAACCGTAAGAAAAAAAACTAACGAATTGTTTTCCTTAAATCTACATGAAGATTTCAAAACACAACTGTTTTTGTAAAAAACCAAAGAAAGTCCCATTAGATTTTAGAAAAACAAACACCAAAAACGTTGGGTTTTTTTTTGTTTTAATCCAGAGTTTTTTTTTCCAATACGCAATCGCCAAATTGGAGAATAGTAAAAAATACATCATAATGGGGGCCCCTTTTTTAATATTTTTCCAGCAAATCCGGCAAAACGAGTTTCAATTATAATCATCAATCTAATTTTAAGGCAAAAAAAAATTAATATTATTTTATTAATGCTAGATGTGCCCTTTTAAAATTTTTTTTTGTTCCATTTTCCTTGGATAAAATAATTCCCCAATGTTCCCATACCCATAAAACATCAAAATAAAAAGCTTTTGGGTTTTTTAAAGCGATTTGTCCCCCCCCCCCTGGCCCGATTGTTTTTCCCCTTAGCCCAAAGGAAAAATTGTTTTCCCCAAAATTTTCTTTTTCTCAAATACCTTTACCTTATTAATGGGATTAATACTGATTACTCCAAAATTAAATCCTGCCCAAATTAATTTTTTAAAGACTTTTTTTTTCCCTTTGTCCCCCCCATTTTTCCTGCCACCCCATTTCCCCTTTTGAAGCTTTCCCCCCCATTTTTAAACCCCCAAATGTTATTTTGCGTAAGATTAAAAACAAGTTTTTCAAATTACCCATTAAAGCCTTTAACTAAAATATCCAATCACCCAAATTTCCACCCAAATTTAAAATTTTTTTTCCATTAACTGCTGGCTAAATGCCGCTTCCGAATTTTTTTTTTTTAAATATTATTTCCCCCCAAAAATATCAAAAAAATTTTTTTTTTTTTTGGAAGGTTTTTTTTTGGTCTTAGGCATGGCATAATTCCAATCCTTTTCTTAATATTAGTTCCCCCTAATAGCAAAAAAGTTTTATAAATCAAAATTTCATTTTTTTTCCTCGCATTAATTTCTAGAGGACCCTCCTTCCCTTCCCACCCATTCCTTTTTTTGCATCCCAGTGCCCATATTTTTTTTTTTTACGGTAAGGATTTCCCCCCCTTCCCTTTTCCCATTCCCTTGCCGCCAATTTTTTTAATTTTAAATTAAAAAAATAATTTTAAGCGAACTGGGAAAAACTTGTTGTTCCCCCCCCCCCCCCCTGGGAGGGAAAATTAAATCTGCAAGGTTTTTTTTGTATTTCTTCCCTTCAATATTTTTTTGACCTTTGAGGGGCCTGGGTTTCCGTTTTTGTTTTTTTTTTTTTTTGTGTTCAGTTTTTTTTCTTTCGTAAATAATAAACAACGGGGCCCGGAATTCCCAATTTTTTTTTCCCACAATTTATTTTTTTTTATCTCAAATATGGTTTTCCAACACTCCCAACCTGGAATCTTGTTTTTGCCCCCCTGATTTGCGAGTTGGTCCCCCCCCCCTTCTGCCTTTTTCTTCCCCCGGCGAATAAAGGGGGAACCTTACTTTTTTTTTTTCAAAACCAAATGGTAAAAATAGTTTTGCTTTTATGGGAAGACCTCCCCTTCCCTTCCAACCAACATTTTATTGGTTTTTGTTTTCCTGGATTGCCCCTTTTTTGTACTGGTTTTTTTTTTAGACCCTTTTTTAAATTTTCCCCTTTCCATTATTTCAATTGCAAACCGTAGAAACTGAAAGGGCCCAGTCCCCCCCCCTTTCTAACCCAAATTTTTCCTTTCCTGTGGGGGTTTTTTTTGCGAGAAAAATTTTGTCCCCCAAAAAATCAGCTTCTCCCTGTGGGATTACTTGGTTAGGAAAAAAGTTCCCTATTCAGATTAAACTGTTTGGTTAAAAGTTTTTTCCCAACCAAAACCCTGGTGATTTCTGTGAAAAACACCCAGGAATGCCCCTCTTTTTTTTAATGGTAACTCCTATTGGTTTTTTTTTTTTTTTTTTTTAAACAAAATAATTGATTCACCTTTTGTCCCCTTTAAATTTCTTTTTTTCCCCCATCATCGACTTTTGAAATCATGCCGAGGATAAGTTTTTTTTTTTTAAGGGTTCCTTTCCGTTTTTGGATAAAATATCCAAAGTTTTGTATAGCGACCAGCAAAACAAGCCAGGAAGCACCTCCTTTTGGTTTTTTTAATGGTTTTTTTTTTTTTTCCGCAATCTTTTTGTAAAATCTTGGAAAAGGCTTATTTGGGTCCAATGACCTGTAAGTGGCGTTAACTTTTAAATCTTTTTTTTTTTCGTCTTAAATTCCCCGTATCAAATGTGGGGGGTAAAAAAAATATAGAAAGATTCCATTTTTGCTGGTTGTCGTTTTCGTAATTGTTTGGTTTTTGACAAAAAAGTGTGGGTCCCTTTTTGTATTCGTTTTAGGGCGGCTTGGTAAATAAAATTATTGGGCCAAATCGCCTGTGTTTTTTAGAATTTAAACCCCAATTTTCCCCTTTTGCTTTTGTTTTTTGTTTCAAACTGACTTCCCCCCGCTGCTTTTTTGGCTAAAACTTTTTTTTTAAAATTTGGGGCTGTTTTTTTTAATTCCCTTTTCCCCAATAAAATCCCCCTTTTTTTGGAGAACTAAATAGATTTTTTGGTACATTTTTTTTTTTTATTTCAGGCCAAAAATACCTTTGTGCCATAAACATACAAATAACCACAGCGGGTTTCCCATGCCCAAAAGAAAACCAATAAACAATATTTTCCCCCTTGGCAAAATCCTTTTTGTTTTTTTCCCCTGATGGTTTTTTTGATAAGTAAAATCCGCTTAAATGTTTTGGTGGATTGCAATGTTTTCCAAACTGTTTTTTGCCCTGACCCCCACTAAATAAATATTTCTTTTATTCCTTTTGGTTTCCCAAAACCATCTTTAAAATGTGTTAAAAAGCCCTTGCCCATGTCCCCCCCCATGTTTTTGTTTTAAAGTCTGTCCCCGTTTAAATAAAAAAATCTAACTGCTCCCTCCTTTTTCCTTTTTTTTTTCCATAGGTTTGTTCTTTTGTGCCAGCAAAGCCCCTAGTTTTTGCTTTTTCCATAGCCCTTTCTGTTTTTTTTTATTTTTTATGTTCCCTTTTTTTTCCCTCTTCAATTGTTTTATTTTGTGAGTTTTTTTTACTAATGCCCGTAAATTTTTTACCTTTTCCGCTAAAAGCAAAAGGCCGCATTAAACCCCAACCAGCGCCCCACAATCATCATTTAACGAGGTGAAGCCCATTTTTTTTTTTTAAATAAAATTTGTATTTTTTTTTTTTTAAAAATTTTTTTTACAATAATTTTGGAAAAATACTGTCCTGGAAAAATTTATTCCCCCCCCCCCTTTGCTTTAACTAGAAAAATCCTTTTTTCGTTAGCAAAAATTGAAGCTGTAAAATAAAAACAGCAATTTCAAGCTTTTTTGGCCCGCTGAGTCCCTTTCCAAAGTCCCCCTTATGTTTTTTTTGCCCAAGGAAATCTGCCCTGGTTTTTTTATTTTTTAAAACAGGCTTTTTTTTTACCAAAGCATTGTGTTTAATCCCCCTACACTTTAAGGCCCTCCCAAATAACAAGACAAGAATGGCGTTTTTATACAAGGTTTAGTAAATTAGTTTTTTTTTTTCGGTGCCTTTCCATTTTTTTAAAAAATAAAAAATAATATTTTTATTCAATTTTAATAAAAACCCCAAATGATAACTGCCGAATGAAGATTTACTTCCCTGAACTTAACAAAATGAAATCAAGTTTTTTTGAAATGAAACCCAAGCTATTTATGGCGTCCCAAAAGGAAAAGGCTTTTGTAATTTCTTTTTTAGCAAAGCAAAAATGGGGGAAAAAAAAACAAAACAGTTAACCTTTTGGAAAAAATTGAAATTTTCAGCATAGGAAACAAGATTTCCAACAAAATGTCGCCCAACAAGAACATTGTAAAAAAGTTATCTAACAAAACATGTTTTAATGAAGCGCAAAACTGGGGTCAAGAAAATGGTGTATAAAAAAGCCGTTTGGGCAAACAAACCGGTTCCATTTAGTTTTTTGTACCACCTAAACTTAGTTAGTTATAAAAAGGATGTTTGGCTCCTCCCCCATTGATTCCTGAAAAAAACAAAGAATTTTTTTTTTTAGTATGGGAAAATTTTTTTAAAAAAACGCAGGATTCCCCAGTTTTTTAAAAAACAAAAGGTCATTAGAAGTCCCTTCTAGGGAATATGTTTGATTCCTTATTATTTAAAAACAGATTTGGAACATTGTTTTTTATCGCCCATTAATCAATGGGAATTTAATTTTTTTAAACTTTTTTTTTTTTTTTAAAATCATAAATTAGAAATTTTTTGTTTTCTTTCCCCATCCAAAAATGACCCCGAAGGCCCCAAGAAAAAAAAAATCAGCAGGAAATCCCAGAAAACATTTGAAAAATTCAGGTGGAAAGGAAAAGTGGAACCAGTTAAAAAAGCCCTCCCCCTTTCAAATTCCTGGGGCGTGGGTTGCAGCAAGGAAAAAAAATTAGCCAGAGTGGAAAAACAAAAACCAAAATAAAAATTAAATGTTGCAAAAGCCAAAACAGGAAATAAAAAACTCCATAAATGGGAAAAACCATAAAACCCATCGCCTAAACGCCAACAAGTTATTTTAGTTTTTTTTTTTTTTTTTCCCCAATGCGCCCCAAGCCCCCCTGGGTATAATAAACAAAACAAGTTGAATTCCCAAGACCTAACTAACCCCACCAAAAGTCCGTTCCCACCCAATTGGATTTATTTTGGGATTTTTAAAAAAGAGTTTTTTTGGGCAAATTTTTTTTTTTTTGGCGTTCAAAATTGGGCCTTTGCCTTGGGGGGTGGGTATTAAACGGTTTTATAAAAAAAAAATAATAACCACAACCGCCAGCAAAAACCAAAAAGCAGTTTTCCATAAAAATCCTTCAAACCCACTAAATACAGAAGCCAAAAACAAAAAAAGCCCCCCCCAATGGCCAAAAACCGCCAACAACAAAAAGATCAATTTTTTGTTTTGATCCATTTTTTTCAGAAATGGAATTAATTATTTTTCAAGAGAACTTTAATTAAATTAATTTATTAAGTGACCTTTTTGAATAAGAAAAAAAAAAAAAACTTTTAAAATAAACGACTTGATGGACGAACCTTTTTGGAAAAAAAACTTAAAATAAAGAAACTTTGAATAAAGGAACTTGATTAAGAACTTAATTGGAACGTACTTTTTTTGATATGACGACTTTTGGATGACGTTTCCTTTGTTTAAGAAACTTTGGGAAAAATAAAGTAACTTGGAATTAAGTAAACCTTGAGTAAGAACTTTGGTTTTTTAAGAACTTTGAATGATGACTTTTGGTTTTTTTAAAAAACTTTGAAATGTTTTTTGAAACTTGTTAAGAAAAAACTTGAATAAAAAAAACTTTGGTTTTTTAAGAAACTTGGAATAAGAAAAAACGTGGGGAATGCCGAAAACCTTTTGAATAAGGAACCCCCCCTAGAAACGACCTTTAAATGACGGTGATGTTTTTTTTTTTTTTTTTTTTTTTTTTTTCCACAATTAAAATTTTGTTACCATTCCCTTTTTTCCCCGGGGGGGGGAGAACAACCCTCCCCTTCTGGCCCTTTTTTATGTAAAAGTTATCCTAGGTCCCCCAGAAACAAATGGTCCCCCCCCCCCCCTGGGGGGTCCCCCCCACGGGCTTTTACCCCCAACTGCCAATAAAATTTTGCCGAAAGTCGAAGCGTCCCCCCGCAAAACTGTTTGCCTGGTTCGTGTCCCGAGGTTTTTTTTTTTTTTTTTTTTAAACACCATAAGGGGCGTTTCCCCGGGGGCCCCCCCCCGCCCCACGCCGGGCCCCAATTTTGAAAAAATTAAAATTTTTAGACCGGCGTTCCCCCGTTTTTTCAGTAACAAGGCCCTTTAGAACGTCCCCCCCATGTAATAAATTTTTTTTTTTTTAAAGGGCGGCTTAAATTTCCTAAAAACAAAAATAATCCAAACATGTTTTCTTTACCTTTCAAAGGGGGTTTTTGAAATTCACAAGACTTAGAAATAGAAAATTCCAGCTGATTAAGTAACCCAGTGACGAAAAAACAATTTCCCGCCCCAGCAACTTTTTGTTGTTTGTTTAGCAAACTGAAAACCTAGCTTTGGTCCCCCCTTGGTTCCCATTTTCCCAACATTGGGGGTTTTGGTGTGCTTGCCGTGTGTGGATTTTTTTCCATCAGGGAAAAGCGTTATTGTGGAACTTTTAAAACTTTTTTTGGGCCCTTGAATTGATTCAAAAGGATAGCAAATTTTTTTTTTCCCAGAAAGAAGGAATTTACTAGGTTAGTCCCCCCCCCCTTCCCCCTTCAACAAGGGAAAATTAGAGGTATCCAAAACGCTGCAACATCCAAGGCTCCTGTGGGGGAAATTATATCCCCCCCTAATTCAAGACAACGCCCACTTTCCAATGTCCAAGCAAAGGGGGAAATGACATGAATTTCTTAAAAAAATTACAACGGTTTTTTTTAATGCCAAATAATTACCGGGGCCCTTTCCTCGTCCCAACTTCCTTCTTGCAAGCAAAAAACATTTCCACAAAACCACCCCTCAGCAAGGGGGGGAAAATAATAGTGACATGAAATTCCTAAAAAAATTTTTTAACGGTTTTTAATGCCCCCCAATAACCCCGGGGCCGGCCCCCTTCTTTGCGTCAACTTTGCTTTTCCAATGCCCCTCCCTATTCCAAACACCCAAGCTTATAAACTTTTTTTTTAGGCTGCCCTTTTTTTTCAGGCGCCGCCGGGGTTTGGTAACTTTATTACAATTTGTCCCTTGTTTTTTTGGTTTTTTGAATTCAAGCCCTTTTTTAATAAGTTTTTGCGCCCTTGGTGGCTTGCCCTTTTAAGAATAATCTTCAACAACGTGGCCCCACCAATTTCCTAACGGCTTATGTTGTTTTGGAAACACCACCCATCCCCAACCCCTTTTTTTTCCAGATTAGCTTTTTTTCCCAAATAGCCCCCAGGTTCCAATTTTCCTTCAACAATAAGAAATGAAAAATCCCCCAAACTTTTGTTTTGACCAAAATTAAGCCCCCCTCCTTAAGAAAATAAAGGCATGGGTTAGACCCAAAGGTCCCCATTGTTTTTTTTTTTTTTTTTTTTTGTTTTTGTTTACTTCTTAAACGGTCCCCAAGTGGGACAGAGAAACTATAAAAAACAGATTTTAATCCCCCTACACGAATTATGTTATGTTCGTTTAAAAAAGGTGGTTTTTTTTACTAATTAGAAGAACTATAAAAAATAGCCATCCTTGGCTCCACCCAACCTCCCGCCCCAGCTCCAAACCGGCTGAAAGCCCGGTTTTTTTTTTTTTCCCGCTTGTTTTTTTTTGCCTTTTCCAGCCCGGCATTTACCCCCAGGAATGGCCTTTATTTTTAAATAGTTTTCTCTTAACAGTAAAAAACACTTTTTACAAACCATAACATATAAATTGTGTAGGAATTTTAAATCCCCTGTGTTTTTTTTTTTATAGTTTCTTCCTTGTCCACTGGACCGTTAAGAAAAGTAAAAACCAAACAAAAACAAATGGGGACCCCCTTGGTTTTAAACCCATGCCCTTTTTTTATTCTTAAAGGAGGGGCTATTTTTTGTCAAACCAAGTTTTTTGGGATTTTTCCCATTCTAAATTGTGAGGAATGACCTGGCCCCCCTAATTGAAAAAAAGCTATTCTGGAAAAAGGGGTTTGGGGAATTGTGTTGTTTTTTCAACACAAGCCCGGAAGAATATGTGGCCACGTTTTTTGGTTTGAAGATTAATTTTCCCCCCCCTAAAGCAGGCCACCAAGCGCAAACCTTAATTAAAAGCTTTTGATTTCAAAACAAAACAAGACAATTTGTAATAAAGGTTACACCCGCGTCGCCCCCACCCTGAAAAAAAAAGGCCAAAGCCCCCTAAAAAATTTTTAATAAGGCTGGGGTGTTTTGAAATAGGAGCAATTGAAGCAAAGGGTTGACGCAAGAAGCCCCCCCCGTTTTTTTTTTTTAATGCAATTACCCGTTATTTTTTTTAGAAAAAATCATGTCATTTTTTTCCCTATGGGCTGGGGTGGTTTTTGTGGAAATGTTTTTTTTTGCCCTGCAAGAAGAATAGTTTTGACCGGCAGAAGGCCCCCGGTTTTATGCATAAACCCGTTTTAATTTTTTAGAAAATCCATGGGTCCCCCAATATTTCCCACTTTTTGCCTGAAACAATGGAAAAGTGTGGGGCGTGTCCCCCTTTTGAAATAGAAAAAAAAATAAATCCCCCCCACAGAAGCTTTTGATGTGCAGCGGTTTTTGGAAAAAACTCCTAATTTTTTTTTTTCCTGTGAAGAGGAAACTACCCTAGTTTAAATTCCCCTTTTTCCTCTGGAAAAAAAAATGGCCCCCGATTTCTTTGAAAAATTTCAATTCACAAAAAGGTTTTTTTTTTTTTTTTTTTTTTAAAAGTTCCAACAACGCTTTTTTCCCTGAACTGGAAATTCCCCACACAAAACGCAGCACACCAAACCCAATTTGAAAAAAAATGAACAAAAGAAACAGCTTTAGGTTTTCCCCAAAGTTGCTTAACAACCACCAAGTGGGGGGCCCCGGGCGGAAATGTCCCGGTTTCACCTGTTTTTTTTACTAATCAGCTTGATTTCCTTATCCTAGTCCCCCCCCCCCCCCCCCTTTGTGATTGGGGGAAAAGGGTTAAGAAAAACATGTTTTTTTTGGGGAAAAAAGGGTTTAAAAAAATTTTTAAAAAAAAGACGTTCCCCCAAAAGCCCCTTTTTGAAACGGCCCCCCTTCCTTTAAAAAATTTTATACAAGCCCCGCGGGCCCGGGACGCCCCCCTTTTTTGTTAACTCAAACAAAAAAAACCCCCCCGGGCGGGGCCCCTTCGGCCCAAAAATTTTGGGGGAACCCCCCAAAATTTTAAACCCCCCGTTTCAAAAAAAAAAAAAAGGGGGGGGGGGGTTTTCCCCCCGGAAAAAAAATTTTTTTTAAAAAATTTTTTTTAAAAAAAAAATTCCCCTTTTTTTTTTTTTTTTTTTTTTTCCTTTTGGGGGGGGGGGGATCAGTTTTTTTTTTTTTTTTTTTTTTTTTAAAAAAAAGTTTTTTTTTTAAAATTTAAATTTTTTTTAAAAAAAATAAAATTTTTTTTCAAGTTTTTTATTTCCAAATTTTTTTTCAAGTTTCTTTTTTCCCATTTTTAAAATTTTTTAAAAATTTTTTCTTTTCAAAGGGTTTTTATTAAAATTTTTTTTTAATTTTTTTTTTTTAAAAAGTTTCCCCCCAATCTTAAATTTTTTTTTTTTTTTTTAAATTTTTATCAAAATTTTTTCCCTTTTTTTTAAATTTTTTTCAAGTCCCCCTTTTTAAATAATTTATTAAGGTTTTTTTAAAAATTTTTCTTTATTAAATTATAAAAAAAATTTTTTGTTTTTTCCCCTTTTTGGTTTTTTTTTTTTTTTTTTGTTCGTTTTTTTTATTTTCCCCCTTTTTTTTTTTTGGGGGTCCCTTTTGGGTTTTTTTGTGTTTTTTTAAAAAATTTTTTTTTTTTTAAAATTTTTTTTTTTAAAAAAAACGCGAAAAAAAAATTTTTTTTTTTTTAAATCCCCAAAAAAATCCCCCAAAAAATGTTTTTTTTCCCCAAAAAACAAAAATTTTTTTTGGGGGGTTTTTTTTTGGGGGGGCCCCCCCGGGGTTTTTTTTTTTTTTGGGGTTAAAATTTTTTTGGATTTTAAAAATTTTTTTTTTTTTTGGGTTTTTTTCCATTTTTTTTTTTTTTTTTGTTAAAAAACCCCCCGGGAAAAATTTTTTTTTTTTTTTCCACTTTTTTCCCCAATTTTTTTTCTGTTTTTCGGGGGGCCCGGATTTTATTAAAAAAACAAAAAATTTTTTTTGATTAAAAATTTTTTTTAATCCCCCGATTTTTGGGCAAATAAACCAAAAATTTTTTAAAAAAAAATTTTTTAAATTTTTAAGATTTTAATCCCCTTTTTTTTTTAAAAAAAGGAAAACCCCCGGGGGTTTCCCCAAAAAATTTAAAAAAATTTTTTCCAAAAAATTTAAATTTGGGGGGTTTTTTTTAAACTGGGTTTTTTGTTTAAAAAAAAAAAAAAAACTTTTTTTTTTTTCCCCCCCCTTTTTTTCCAAAACAAAACCCCCTTTTGGCCCCAAAACCGTTTTTTTGAAATTTTTTTTTTAAAATTTTCTTGGGGAAAAAATCGTTTTTTTTGTTTTTTTTTTTTCTAATTCCCTTTTTAAAATTTTTTTTTTTTTTTTTTGGGTTTTTTCCCCCCCCCTTTTCCAAAGTTTGTTTTTTTTTTTCCAAATGCTTTTGGCTTTAAAAAAATTGCTTTTTTTTTAAAAAAGTTTTTAAAAAAACCGATTTTAAATTTTTTTTATTAAGGGGAATAAAAAATTTTTTTTTTATTTTTAAAAAAAATTGGAGACCAAAAAAAAAAAACCCTTTGTTTAAAACCCGGGTTTTAAAAAAGGGCCAATTTTAATTAAACCTTTTTGGAAAAAAAACTTGTTTTTTTAAAAAAAAAAAAGCAAAATTTTCAAAAAAATTTTTTTAAAACCCAAAAAAAAAAATGATTTGCCTTTATTTTAAAATTTTTTTTTTAAAAAAAAATTTTTTTTTAAAAAAAAATTTTTCCATTTTAAATTTTGGTTTTAAAAAAAAAATTTTCTTTTTAAAAAAAAAAAGGGTTTTTTTTCCCCAAAAATTTAAAGGGGGGGGAACGTTTTTGTTTTAAAGGGGAAAAAATTTTCGGGGAAAATTTTGAAAAAAACCAAAAAAACCCTTTTTAAAAAAAAAAAACTTTAACCCAAAAAAGGGGGGCCAAAATTTTTTTTGGGGGGAAAGGACCCCAGAAAAAAGGGGAAAAAATTTTTTGGCAGAAAAATTTTTTAAAAATTTTGGGGGAAAAAAAAAAAAAGGGGGAATTTTTTAACACCATTTAAAAAAAAGTTTCGGGGTTAAAAAGTTTTTTTTGTTTTTCCAAACAAATTTAAAAATTTTTTTGGCCCCCCCCAAAAATTTTTTTCGTTTTTTCAAAAAATCAAAAAAAAAAAAGGCCCCAAAAAATTTTTTTTTTTTTTTCCCCCGGGGGGGGGGCTTTTAAAAAGGCAAAAAAAAAATTTTTAATAAAAAAATTTTAAAAAAAAATTTTTTTTCCCCAAAAAAAAAAATTTTTTAAAAAAAAAAGCTAAAAAGGGTTTTCCAAACCCCCCTGAAAACAAAAAAGCAAAAAGAAAATTTTTTAAAAACGCGGATTTTTTGGGAAAAATTTTTTTTTTACCAAAGGCCCAAAAAAATTAAAAAAAGGGACCCTTTGTTTTTCCCCCCCCGCCCCCAAAACAATGGATTTTTTAAAATTATTTCCCCATGATCAAAAAGGAGGGGAAAAAGAATTTTAAAAAAAACTTTTTTTTTGGGGAAAATAGTTTTTAAAAATTTTAAAAAAAAGCAAAAAACCTTTTTTTTAAAAAAAAAAATCCTTTTTGGGTTTTGGTTTACAAAAAGTTTTTACCCGAAACCCCCTTTTTTCCTCGATAAAAGCGGGAAAATTGGGGGAAAAAAAAAGGGGGGGGAAAAAGGGGGTTTTTAAATTTTTTTGTTTTAAAAAAGATTTTAAAATTTAAAAACCAAAATTCCGGGTTTTTAAAAAACAACATTTGGTTTTTGAAAAAAAAACCCCCCCCCTTTTTTTTCAAAAAACCCCTTTTTTTTTAAAAGGGTTTTCCAAAAGGGGGAACAAACCCGAACCCCCAGAAAATTTTTGGGGGGGGCTTGTATTTTTTTGGGAAGAAAATTTAAGGTTTGGTTTAAAAAACCAGAAAAAGCAACAAAAAAAAACCAAAAAAAAAGTTTTTTGAAAGGGGGGACCCCATAAACAAAAAAAAAAATTTTTTTTTTTTTGGTTTTTTTTAAAAATTTTTTTTTATTTTTTTGGGGGGAAAAAGGGAAAGGGGGGGAAACCCCTAGGGAAAAAAACCGGGCCAGGTTTTGGGGGGGGGGTTTCCCCCCCAATTAAAAAAAAAAAAAAATTTTTGGAAAAAAAAATTCCCCCTTTTTTTAAAATTTTTTTTGAAAAATTTTAAAAACCCCCCAACCCCCCCCCTCAAAAATTTTTTTTGGGGAAAAAAAAAAATTTTAGGAAAAAACCCCAAAAAAAAAAAGTTTTTTGTTTTTAAAATTTTTTTTTAAGAAAAAAAATTTTTTTTTAAAAAAAGCCCAAAAAAAAAAAAATTTTTTTTTTTGGGGAAAGGATTTTAAAAAAAAACAAAAAAAAAGGAAAAAAAAAAAAACCCCCCTTATTTTTTTTTAAATTAAAAAAAAAAAAAAAATAAAAAAAATTTCCCCTTTAAAACAAACCCCCCAAAAAAAATCGCTATTTTTTAAAAAAAATTTTTTATTTTAATAAATGGGTTTAAAAAAAATTTTCCCCCTCCCCAAAAAAAATTTAAAAACTTTCCCCGGGGGAAAAAAAAAAATATTTTTTTTTTTTTTGGGGTTTTTTTAAAAAAACTTTTCTTTTTTAAAAAAAAATTTTTTTTTTTTATTCTCAAATTGGCGAACTTGAAAAATTTCCCTGATAAAAATTTTTTTTTTTGCCCAAAAAAACTTTTTTTTTTTTAAATTTTTTTTTGGGGGTTTTGTTTTTAATTTAACAAAAATTTTCAGTATTTTTTTCTTTTTTTAAAAAAAAAATTTTTTTTTTTTTTTTTAAAGTTAATTTTTTTTTTTGACCCCAAAAAAAACCAAAACCAAAAAAACCCCTTTTTCCCCCTTTTTTAAAAAATTTTTTTTTTTTTTTTTAAAACCCAAAAAAAACCTTTTTATTTTAAACAAACAAAAGGGAAAACAGGGGAAAAATTTCCCTTTCCCACCCCTTTTCTTTTTTTTCCTTTTTTCCCCAAAAAAACCTGTTTTTTTTTTGAAATTTTTTCCCTTGGGGGTTTTTTATTCAAAAAATTTTTTTTTTATTTTTTTTAAAAATTTTTTCTTTTATGGGGGTTTAAAAAAAGGGGTTTTTTAAAAAATTGGGGTAAAGAAAATTTTTTCTAAAAAAAAAAAGGGGTTTTTGGGGGCGTTAAAAAAGAAAAAACCCCAAAAAATTAAAAAAAAAAACCCCCCCTTAAATTTAAAACCCTTTTTTTTTTCCCCCTTATCCCCCAAAAAAATTTTCTTTTTTATCCTTTTAAAAAAATTTTTTAATCCAAAATTTTGAAAAATTTTTTTTGGGGCCCCCAAATTAAAATTTTTTACCCTTTTTTTTTTTTTCCCCCTATTCCCCTTTTTAAAACCCCCCCCCCCCCACCCCCCCCTTTTTAAAAAAGTTTTTTTTTTTTGGGCCCCAAAATTTTGAAGTTCCCCCTTTTTTATTTTCTTTTTATTTTTTTTTTTTAAAAATTTTTAAAAAAAAAATTTTTTTTTTTTTTTTTCAAAAAGTTTTTTTGAAAAAAACATTTAAAAATTTTAAACCCTGTCCCCCCAAAAAAAAAATTAAAAAAAGTCCCCTTTTAAAAAAATTTTTTTTGTTCCCCAAGAAGGGCAAATTTTTTTTGGGTTTTGATTGGCACCCCAAAATTTTTAAATGGTTTTCCCCCAAATTTTTAAAAAATATTTTTTTGAAAGGGTATTCCCCAAAAAAACAAAATTTTTTTAGAAAAAAACCCTTTTTAGATAACTTTTTTTTTTAGGTTTTGGCCCTTTTTAAAAAAATTTTGAAAACCCCCTTTTTTTTTTTTAAAAAATTTTTTTAAAAATTTTTTCGTTGGAAAAATTAAAGGGTCCCCAAAGGGAAAAGGTTTTGCCCTTAAAAAAAACTAAAAAAGTTTTTGGGGGGCCCCCTTTTACTTGGATCCCTAGTTTTTTCCCCCCCAAAAATTTTTTTTTTTTTTTTTTGCTTTACGTAAAATGGTGCGACGGCCAAAAATGGGTTTTCCCCCCCCCCCCAATCCGTTTTTTTTTTTAAAATCCTGGGAAGCATTGGGAAAAGGGCGAAAAAAAAAATTTTTTAAAAAACCCCAAAAAATTTTTTTTTTTTTTTTAAGGGTTTTTTTCCCAGGCAAAAGGGGAAAAAAATTTAAAATCCCCAGGTTTAAAATTTTTAAGTTTTTCCTTTTCCTTTAATTTTTTTAAAAGCCCCCGCCCCAAAAAAAAGGTTCCCCCCATTTAAAAAAGGAAAAATTTTTGTTCCCCCTTTTTTTTTTTACCTTTTTTAAAAATCCCGGGGGACCCCGGGGAAAAGGGGAAAAAAACAGAAAACCCCCGGAAAGGCCCCCCCAAAAGGGCCCAAAAAAAAAAAAACCGCCCCCCTTTTTTGGGGGGTGTTTTTTAAAAAAAAAAACCCCTTTCCAACGGGTTTTTAAAATTCCAAAAAAAAAGGGCCCCTTTTTAAAAAAAAAAGGGTTTCCAAAAAAAAATTCTTTTTTTTTTTGGGGGGGGGGGATTTGGAAAAAACCCCCTGGGTTTTTAAAAAAAAAAAAATTTCATGTGTTTTCAAAAGCCCCCCGAAAAAACCCCCGTTTTTTTTTTTAAAAAAAAAAATTTTTTAAAATTTTTGGGGAATGGGGGCAATTTGGGTGAAAGAAAAAGGGCCCTTTTTTTGTTCCCCTTTTGGGGTTTTTTAAACCCCCTTTTTTTTTTGGGGGAAAAAAAATTTTAAAAAAAAGGGCTTCCTTTTCTTTTTTTAAAAAATTTTTTTAAAGTTCATTTGGGGTTTTTTTGGCCCCAAAAAAACCCTTTTAAAAATTTTAACAATGGGGGCCCTTTTTTTGTTTTTTTTTTTTGGGTCCCCCCCAAGGGCCCCCCCAAAATCCAAAAGTTGGGTTTTTAACGGTTTTTTTTTCCAAGGCGGGTTTTTTTTTTTTAAAATTTTTTTTTTTCAAAATTTTTGAAAAACTTTGCCTTTTTGAAAAGGGGGTTTTTTTTTTTTTAAAAAAAAAGATTTTTGGGGAAAAAAAAATTTTTTTGGGTTTTTTTTGGGGGGTTTTGGGGGTTTTGGGGGGGTTTTTTTTAAAACAATGAAAGGAAATTTTAAAACCCCAAAAAAATTATTATATTTAAGTTTTTTTTTTAAAATTTTTTTTTTTTTTTTGGCCCCTTCCCCGGGCT
>JAMYXO010000950.1:0-2500 GCA_033310375.1 Conus canariensis
ATTTTTTTTTCTTTTCTCTTTTTTTTTTTCCCCTAAGGCCGAAATCCACCTCTTCATTTTTTGGTGCTTCACACTGTCCTCTTCATCTGCCAAAAAACAAAAAAACAAAAAAAAAAAAAAAAAAAAAAAAAAAAAAAAAGTAATTTCCACAACTAGTTTTCTTTCTTTTTTTTTTCTTTTCCTTTTTTTTCCCTTTTTTTTCTCCAAGCAGTCCCTTTCACACCATGCGTAGTCTGTATGTACTCTTACAAATGGACATAGTCTTGCTGATTTTAATGTTTTGGTGTTTGATACAAAATGTCTGGGTTTATTAATGTTCTGATGTGTGGTGTACTGGCACTCTCACACTGATCATGCGCTGCTTATACAAAGAGAACAACATAAATGAAACAAAGGACTTAATACTTAATTATGTTCTTTCTTTTTTTTTTTTTTTTTTTTCCTCAGATTTTCCCAAAGAGAGAGAGAGAGAGAGAGAGAGAGAGAGAGAGAGAGAGAGAGAGAGAGAGAGAGAGAGATAGAAAGAGAGACAGACAGACAGACAGACAGACGGACAGAGGCGGCATCATAGAGTGGTAAGTAGAGTTTGTTCCAAATCGTCCCACCAGTTGGCTATTCCCCGAAGAGGCCAGCCTTGCAGCGAAACGAAAGGGTCAACAAGGAAGGCATGAGGAAAGCCAAGAAGCGTGACAATAGCCGTGGAAGGTTGGGTGTTTGTTTGCTTTTTGTTTGTTTGTTTTCCACTTCCCCCTCTTCCCCACTGTCGATCCCACCCTCCCTCCCTTCCCTCAATCTCCGGTCTCCCCCTCCCCAATCCCACATCTCTCCCCCACTCCCCTCCCTTCCCTTCTTTGACGAGCTTTAGTACTTGGGATAATAATCTTGGGTTATACAAGGACTGGCGTTAGGAATGATCGTTTTGTTACAATTAATTCTTTATGCAAAAACAGGCAGCTATCACAAGGAATAAATAGCACACCAATGGTATCAAATATTGTAAGTGTATATGCGCCTACGCGTGTGTTCGGCATTTACGGTTTGCGACTAAGCAACTGAGAGAGAGAAAGATACATACATGTATACAAGCAGGCAGAGAGAGGGACAGACAGACAGACAGACAGAGAACATGGTGCTACTTTGGGCAAGTCATTGGGATCATGAGGTGCGATATTTCATTTGGCATTCAAATATTAAGGCTTTTGTTTGTCTGTTTGTTTTTCCCAGTGTCGCGTAAAATACGCTCATGCCTATAATTATGTCCCTTGATTGGGTCAGAGTGTGTGTGTGTGTGTGTGTGTGTGTGTGTGTGTGTGTGTGTGTGTGTGTGTGTGTGTGTGTGTGTGTGTGTGGGTGCGTGTGCGCGCGTGCGTGTGTGTGTGTGTGTGTGTATGTGCGCGCACGCGCCTGCGTGCGCGCGCCTGTGCTTCTGTCCAATTTCATTTTAATTTCATAAAGTATTTTTTTGTGTCTACAGTTTTTAAATATTTAATATCCGTCTAATATAATATTTTTGTACCGACTTCTAGTTATGTCGAAGATGTCATCTGGTTTTCGATACTCTAAACTGCACGTGTTGTTCAAATAGTATATGTAATGGTGTATTTGCGTTTGTTTTCTTTTGTATACTAACACACATTTTCCCGATTAAGATCATGTGGTTTATTATATTTTGATTATTGATATTGTTTCCACAGGTAGTTATCTTGACTCCAAACAGAATGTCAAAAAGATCTAAATTTATGCGGATACCTGTCTGACCATGAACATAACTTTCCATTTTCTTCCAAAATGCTTTCACAGGGGGACATTTGTAAAAGAAGTGCTCTATGTAATCTACTTCAGTTCTGCAAACGGAACAGTTACTATCCTCTGCCAATTTCATTTTATGTAACAAAATATTTGTTGGGTATATATTATGAACAATTTTCCACTGCAGCTCTCTTAATCTGGTTTCTTTCGTAGCAGCATGTGCCATTAGCCATGAATCCTTGTCTATTTCAAAGTTCAGATTTCTAAGCCAAAACCCATGAGCACACGTCTTTAAGTCTTCAGTTGTATTTCCTTTATCGGTTAATGTTTTCCTGATATGTTTTGGCTTTACACAGTAAACCCTGTAATCAAAGTAATTCTGTATCCCTTCTTGGCAAGGATTTTCACGTATCCAGTTTTTCCAGGATGCAGGTATTGAGTTCATTAAAGCATTATATTCAAAAAGAACATTTCCTCTGTTTTGTACTACTTTTTCCAGAATTTCTTCGGAACTCAGCATTCTATTTTCATTTTCTTTAATAATATCCTTTACTCTTTCAATTCCTATTCTTTTCCAGGAAGGAAAGAATAGAGTGCGACATTTATATTTTATAAGCGAATTGTTCCACAGCAGCTGTTTGTGAAAGTTTTGTCGTGATACATCAGTTTGTTTGGTTAGTGTTTTGTTATCTAAATGTGTGTGTAGAACTTCTTGCCAAAATGGGTTATTGATCTGACAATGGGGGGACAG
>JAMYXO010000950.1:7500-12500 GCA_033310375.1 Conus canariensis
TAATGGTGTTATTATTCTTTTCGTCCATATTTTGAACAAGGTTTGGACTTCTGAGAATTTATCTTTCATATTAATTTCCGTCATATCCAATAGCCTATTCGTAAACCACAGTCCTAGGATTTTGAATTTTGAGGGGTTCCAATCCATTTTATAGTGGGATAAATATGTTCTCGTAGAGTTTTTATCTATACCTAACCAAACATTAAACGTTTTTTCATAGTTCAATTTCAGTCCTGTTATTTGCTCAAATTCATAAAGGTTTGTAAATAACTTTTCATATGATTTCTTATCTCCCTCTAACGTAAAGGTGGTGTCGTCTGCAAACTGATTTATCTTAAATTCTGTGTTTTCTATCTTTATGCCTTTGATATCGTTGTCTTGCCTTATTTTGTTCGCCAGTACTTCAACACACAAAACAAATAGATAAGGAGATATAGGGTCCCCTTGGCGGCAATCTCTTCCAATTGAAAAACATGATGACACTTTCCCGTTCACTATTACGTAAGACTTTATCTGATCGTAAAAAGATGATATCCATCGTTGTATTCCGTTTCCGAATCCAAATGCAGCTAGAATTTTATTCATATATGACCAGTTAACTGAATCAAAAGCTTTCTCAAAATCGACAGAAATTAATAACCCTCGTAAGCGATTCACTTCTAAATAAGAAATTAAATCGTATATTGTTCGTAAACTATCACCTATATATCTACCTGGAACGAATCCCGTCTGGTCCTCGTTTATGAGTTTTGGTAAAACCATTTTTATTCTGTTTGCAATACAGGCTGAAGCAATTTTGTAGGTTACATTTAGAAGTGAGATAGGTCTCCAGTTCTTCAAGTATTCTCGCGGTTTCTCTCCTTTTTGTGTTATGGACATTCCTCCGTTACTGTACCCCTCATTTAGAGAACGGACAACAAAATCTCCTAATTGTCTCCAAAAGAATTTAAAGAAATTTACTGTCATACCATCTGTTCCAGGACTCTTATCATTTTCCATATTTTTTAGGACTTTGGTGGCTTCTTCTAAAGTGATTAATCCCTCCAATTGTTCGGATTCTAGCTGACTGAGTTTTGGCAAGTTATCTACGTAATTTCCAATCTCAATATCACTTACTTCCTTTTCTGTGTATAAGTTTTCATAATAGTTCTTTGTCTCTTTTAACATGTCATCCGTTTCTGTCAAAGTTGTTCCTTGGTCCGTGACAAGTTTAAGCATTCTTTTGCTTACAAAATTCCTTTTCTCCAGTGAACAGAAATATTTGCTTATTTTCTCCCCGTAGGATGCCCATTTGGCTCTGGATCGAATTATTATTCCGTCAATTTTCGTTTTCCTTAGCTCACTCAGCTCTTCCTTTTTCTTTTTCAAGATCTCAAGGTCTGTTTCCAGCAAGCCATTTTTGTTTTCCAAATCTTGTATTGCTTTTTCAATTTGTTTTTCTTTTTCATTTCTATTTCTATTTTTGCGAATACCGAATGTTATTGTTTCTGCTCTTATTTCCATAATTAGAGTTTCTAAAAATAATTGGTCTGAAATCGAGAACTGGATTTGATCATTTGGGATTTTACTGACAGAGCGTTTATTATATGGTAGTAATGCATATTGTTCCTTGATTCTTTCAATCGTTTCATTGACCAGATTTACATATTGTTTGTCTCTTAAAAGAGAAGAATTAAATTTCCAGAATCCTTTATGCCTCTCTTCTTTTTTAAAAGCAATATTTATGTATATCAAAGAGTGATCTGTTCTGTATCCAACCAAAATATCGGCATCTTCTATGTAAGTGATATAAGCGTGTCGGACAGTAAAAAGAAATCTAGCCTGCTTTGTTGAAACGGTTTCGGTCTTCTCCAAGTATATCGCCTCGTGTCTTGGTTCAGCTCTCTCCATATATCAACTAGCTCTAATCTAGACATAATTTCCATAACTTCTTCCTGTGCGTGAGCGTTATTGATATGTTTATAATTGTGATAATCCTTACTAGGATCAAGAACCAGATTCCAGTCCCCTGCCATTATTATGTTTGGGACATTTAAATCTTCTATTTTTAATTTTATATTTTCAAAGAAAGATGGTTCATCATTATTTGGTCCATAGATATTCGCTAACACTAAATCTTTTCCCATTGTATTAATAGTTACTATTATGTAATTACCATGAGCATCTTTAATAGTTTTCTTTATTTTGAATTCAAAGTTATTATTAAAGAGTATTGCAACACCTCTTGATCGAGAGTTGTTGGAAGCAAATACACATTCATAACCCCATTCACTTCTTGCTGGCGTTCTAATTTACTTGTGAAATGGGTGTCTTGTAGAAAATAAATAGAGTATTGTTTTTGTCTTAAAAATTGAAACACATCCTTTCTTTTGGAGTATCCCCCGAGACCTTGGCAATTCAAAGATGATATCGCTATAGAGTCCATTCCTCTTTAAATATCCTTACTTTTCTATGTTTTTTCTCCCCAGCCATAATAGTGTGCCAAAATACAACCCTTGATACTAGAACAACTAAGAAAAAAACAAACATATATGCACATACACAAACATACGCAAATGCATACTAAAAAAAAAAAAATCTACCAAACTACAAACACGTACGCTTTAAAGTAAAAAAAATGAGTCACAATTTGCTTGACAAACGCAGTCGAGCGGCTGGCGCGGAGAAAAAGAAGAAGAAGAAGAGGAAGAAGAAGAACAAGAACAAGAAGCAGAAGAAGAACAAGAACAAGACCAAAAAGAATAAGAACACGGAGAAGAAAAAGAACGCAATATACCTATAAAGGCAATGGAACACATAAATAAAGCAGAATCCAACTAAGACAAGCTTGACTTTGGAAAAAAAAAAAAGTGAAACGTATGCTTTCCATTCTGTTTGCATAATAACCAAGTGAAATAATCGAGCACACACACACACACACACACACACACACACACACACACACACACACACACACACACACACGCACACACACATACACAGAGACACAAAAACATACACACACGCGCGCGCACACGCGCACACACACGTACCCTCACTAATAAGAAAGGAAAGGGAAAGGAGTGCGCGTGTGCCGATGGGGTGCGGAATCGCGCTCACGCACGCGTGTGTGTGTCTCAAGTTCAATGCACTTGTGAACACAATTCAACTGACTGTCTTCAAGGACAGGTGTATTGGGGCGACTTATTTTTGTCACGTGCAAAGCGTGATGGGGAGGCGACGAGGGATGGGGGAGCGGGGAGTGTAAGTGGGATTATGCACCATGTGTATTTTAATAACAGTAAGTCAGCTTTGATAAATGTTTGGGAGGGAGGGGGGGGGAGGGGAGACGGGGGAGGGGGAGGGGGGGCAGGTGGGGGGATGGTAAATGGGATTATGCACCATGTGTATTTTAATAACAGTAAGTCAGGTTTGATAAATGTTTGGGGGGGGGGGACAGACAGGGGACGGGGGGGGGGGGGGGAGCAGGGGGGGGGAGGGTAAGTGGGTTTATGCATCATGTGTATTTTAATAACAAGTTGGGTTTGATCAATGTTTCTGGGAAGGGGGGGGGGATAGGGGGGCAGGGGGGGGAGGGTAAGTGGGATTATGCACCATTTGTATTTTAATAACAAGTCGGGTTTGATAAATGCTCCTGGGAAGGGGGGGGGGATGGTGGAGCATGGGGGGGGGGAGGGGGAGGGTAAGTGGGATTATACACTATGTGTATTTAGTAATAACAATAAGTCGGGTTTGATAAATGTTTGAGGGGGGGGGGGGGACGGGGAGCGGGAGGGGGGGGGGGGGAGAGGGTAGTGGGTAATGACCATATGCATGTGTATTTTAATAACAAGTCGGGTTTGATAAATGTTGGGGGGGGGGGGGGGAGGACGGGGGACTGGGGAGCAGGCGGGGGGGGGGGGGGGGGAGAGAAGGTAAGTGGGATTATGCACCATGTGTATTTTAATAACAAGTCGGGTTAGATAAATGTTACTGGGAAGGGGGGGGGGATAGGGGAGCAGGGAGGGAGGGTAAGTGGGATTATGCACCATGTGTTTTTTAATAAGTCGGGTTTGATAAATGTTCCTGGGAAGGGGGCGAGGGGGATAGGGGAGCAGGGGGGGGGGGGGGTAAGTGGGATTATGCACCATGTGTATTTTAATAAGAAGTCGGGTTTGATAAATGCTTGGAAAAGTTCTTGTTGTTTAACTTTGCTCCTTTTCTGTGGCAACTATGATTTAGGAGAAAAAAGGGGGAAAGGAGGGGGGGGATAGAGAAAGCTACTTTCGGTCAATCCCAAACATACCAGCAGTGTAATCTACCAGAGATCAGAAACATCCCAAGAAACCATTGAACTTTGATATTCCGCTCTCGGTAACGTCCCTTAACACACCGTTCTTACGTCTTCTGGGGTTTGCAAGGTCTATGCGCAGCAAACACGTGGATTATTACTTGTAGGCTCACGGTTTTGCGTGTGTGTTATTCTAAGCCCTCCCAATTCCCTTCTCCCTCCCCTGCACACATCTCCTGCCCTGCACTACCCGAAACACACATACACACATGCACACACGCACGCACACACACACACACACATACACACACACACACACGCACGCACGCACGCACGCACATACACACACACGCACGCACACGCACTAACGCACGCACGCGCGCACACACACACACACACACACACACACACACACACACACACACACACACACATATCACATGCTCACACATATATGTATGCACACACGCATATGGACACAGACGCACGCCCACACGCATGTACCCACACACGCACGCACGCATGCACACACACACACACATACACACTCGCACATATATGTATGTACACACACACACACATACACACACACACACACACACACACACACACACACACACACACACACACACACATTGACATGCACGCAGGCACACAGGCACGCACACAGGCACGCACACACTCACACACATATGCATACACACATATAGACATGTACACATGCACACAC